>JABWIB010003282.1:0-34950 GCA_016617825.1 Platyplectrum ornatum | reverse complement strand
GACTGAGACAGTTGCTTCAGAAACCCTACTTCTGGGGGGTTANCTATATCTGTGGCTAATTTGGTTGTACAGCCACACACAAGACAATGCAATTTCGGGCTTATTTATAACCATAAGCATCATGGACTGGATCCAGGTTCCTGTGCGCCCGTATGGCAGGCATGCGGGGGAGAGGGAAGTGAACTCCCCTGTGACTTCCCTCTCTCTGTCAGAAAAATGCATGGCTCGAGCAGCTTACACTGCTATACCCCTGCCTTAACCCATGTGTGCGGATCAGTGGTTTGGTTACAGCTGACCGCACAAATCGGGGTAGACTCTGCCCTGTTTGATTAATTAAAATNTTACTCTTGTGTAGTCGAGGTGGGCTGGGTTGAAAGGTCTTGCCCTGTGGGCACAATTGCAAGACTGGCAACATCTGGAGCGTGCATGACACAATAGCAATCATTTCAAATCAGAATTGAGCTTAAGTTGTGGAAATGAGCCAATATCGTACTTAACCCAACATCATAACATCCCTGATTATTCTTTTAACTGTATGTTACAAACCACACGTTTAGTCCATTTAGGCTTTGCAGGTTTTGCATGCCCTGTAGCAGTTTAGTTGCCCTTCNTTGCACAGTTTCTAATGTATGCGTGTCTCTTGCTGTCACTAATCCCTTTTCCTATGCGACCAAGCATCTGACTTCTGACTTGCCTTTCTCAATATTCATTCACACGAAACAGCGACTCTTAGATCACTCACCTCCTTNGTTGTTTCTAATGTATCNCTTGTAATGCTAAATTAAACTATTGGGTATTAGCTTTCTGATTTTGCGTGATTTTGCTTTTTTGCCATTTAACTGCTCTTGATCATGTTATTGACCCCTCCTGGTGTGTCTGCCCTATAACATATGTTTGTGTCATCTGCTAAAAAGCATTCTGTCCCCTTACTATGTTTATGTCACTAATAAAGATGATAGGTTACACTGGTCTAGATTCAGTTCTTTTGCAGCCAGAAATGTAAAAGATTTTTCTTTGATTGTTCATATATCAGTGTGAATGTGATTCACATACAGTGCATTTGGACAAAAGGACTAAAANTGGTTAAGTAATGTCCCACAAGGAAACCATTTAATGGTTTACACATTANTCATATAGTGCAACAAATGTCTATATATAATTATCAATTATCCCTGTGGAAGACAAATACAGAATACAGATTGCATGTACTGTAACGAACAAGCGCGTGTTGTGCGTATTGATGATCCNGGAGTCATTGGCTTGATCCTGATACAACTATACTGCAATAAATTGTACTTAATATATAGGAATGAACATAGACCATTACCACGGCAAAAGGGAGTTTCCATCTCTGCAGAACATATGTAAGATGACCTAATTGTAGCTTTTATATATTGTTTTTCGTTGGTGGACCTACTTGAATACTAATTTAGGCTGTGGGGAGGAGAGGGTTCATAGAAGAGGAAGGTTAGGGTTAGGCTGNGGGGAGGAGTTGAGTTCATAGAAGGGGACGTTTAGGGTTAGGCTGTGTGAAGGAAATGGTTAATGAAAGAAGTAGGTTAGGGTTATACTGCAAGGAGGTTTCAAAGAAGGGANATGTTAGGGCTAGGCAGTGGGGAGGGNTGTATATATACACACTGGGATGGTTAGAGTTTGGCTGCGGGGANTGGATGGTTTATAGAAGGGGAAGGTTAGGGTTAGGTTGTAGAGGGAGGAGGGGTTCATAAAAGGGAATGGAGATGGCTGTAGAGAGAAATAACAGTAAAAGTAAAAAAAAAAAAACATATTAGTCCACGGTGCAGTGTTTACCTTTCTTGACCTATACCCCATAAAAACCATAACAAACATCTCCTTTGTTAGGCTATGTATATCATCTCAAAGTTTATTTTGTGTGTGATCTCCACAGCAACAGAGAAATGGGCCATTGGGTATGTCTATTATTATTAATGGCAGATGGTAAATAAGGTTTCTAGCCTTTAATAGAATCTAAGCTCTAATCACTTAACAGGTCCCGTTCCATCAATACTGGATGTACAGTGAGCATTACTTATGATCTCATTATGTTTGACTCAGTTGAGTGTTAGCAACCAAAGTACTGTCAATAATAATTGATTAAAAAACATTGTGTGAACCAATTATATATGTATGATAGTTTAATGATTTAAATAACATTATTTTAAAGCTTTCTCCTGTTTATATGTATGGTAGTTTCTTGGTTCAATTTATACAATGAAATAATTTGATTACTAATTGTTTAACTGACCCCTTTACTTGCTCTTTTCACTTCACATACTGAACTCCCATTGAGACAAAGGTTAACCAAGTCTTTATTAGTCAAAACCTTGTATATAGTTGGTATTCTATGGGAGCTTCAATAGTACATAAGTCTGGATCCAGTCCATTGCCTTCAGTCTTTACCTTGGGAATACAGTATGAGTAAAACTTTACTATGTTTTTAAATTTAAATTACATTATAAGTGGGGGTGTATACAGTGGTATGCCATACCGGCACTTTTCCCACTAATTGTAATTGATAAACTACAAATCTCTATTGACTTCTGTTATATTCTACGTTTCCATATCCCCACTTATAAATATTCATACTTTTAAATTTCCACTTTGACTGCTGCATTATAAATATCTCTGACAATTTTGCAACAAAACAAAATACAAAATCCAAACTAAACTGTAACCATACTATTTAATACACATACCTGCCTATATACAGAATTCAGGATCCAAAATCAGACTGGCCGTATTTTTTTTACTGTCTGCCTGTATTACATAAAAAATAGAAGAGGCGAATGAAAAATATATTTCTTTGTTTAGCATTAAACCACCCTCCCCCTCTCACAGGCTTAGCTTTGAGTCACTTGCTCCTAACATTTAATTAAATTGTGACAACTTGACAGCTAGCAAGCAAAAATACATAGAATAATCAAGTAAACTTCACAGGCCTGTCAGGGTTCCATTCAATTAGCTGCTATTATTACTCATAAGTAATGAATTTCAATGTCCCCTTATAATGCAAATATTCATTGATGAGAAGAAGAGGCAGTAAATCAGTTTGTCATATCTGAATTTTAAATAGACATTTGGCACTCATATTATACACTTCTCCAAGTTTCTTTGCAAATGTAAAAATCCTGTGTAGATGGATTATACTACTTAAAGATGACTTACTGGTATTAAGAAAGAAAAGCGTGTAGGGAGTATGACTGAGTTTCCTTTAAACAGGCGAATGTCAATCTTTGGAACACAAAAACTCCCAGCATGCTTATAGCTGATAGCTGGAAAAAGCATTGTGGGACTTGTAGCTTCACTTCTGCGTGACGTTTGTGGCCTATGTCTGCTTTAGACTAATGACACAAAATTGCAATCATTTCTAAATATATTTATGCATATTGAACCAGATCCAGCTTTAGGTCTGGTCCCCCACAAGTGGGGCATAAATGCAATGGCCAGATGTTCACTTGCGGACGTATGCATAGTGTATGGATGTATGGATAGATTTGTATTCCAGGGGATCGTCCCCTTGGCTTCATTACGCTAGGCGGGTGGGGGAACATTTTAACTAATCAAATGGGGCTGGGTTTGCTTGTGCAGTCCGATGTTGCACAAACCATTGATCCGCACAAATNAGGGGTCTGAGGATAAGGATATGACACTCCCTACTTCCGCGGCATGGCTGTACTGCTGTACAAGAGTGCGNAAATCAGGGAGAATGTTTCGTGAATGTGTAATCTACTTACTTTGCCGTATAGGCAGACATCTTGTTCATGAAGAGCAACAACAGAGTTCTCTTAAAATAATTCCAATAAACTTTCCATGCCTGATGATAATTACTTAGATAAGTAAAGGAATTAGAATAATCACATATTTGTAACTATATTAATTAAATTCTATGAAAATTGAGATTTTTCTAATTATTTGTTACTCTTACATTTTGATGGGGCCACTTCTGGCTGGATCATCGTTGTCAGCAGGAGTCAGCTATAATCATTGGCACGCTTAAGAACACACTCATGCTTACATGCACTGCAATTGAGACNCAGTTGGGATTTTCATCTATTTAGATTTGGTCGCTGATTACTAAATGAACATCATTCTGTCTCTACTGATACATGGGCACACAGGCACACCCCTATCACCAAGAGTTAATACGTTCATGAGATGTGCGCCAGCAGCCGCTTTCAGTCGCTGTCTGTAAATAGAGTTAGGGTAATTTTGTTTGCTTATTTCTTTAATTGAATTATGTATTATCTGCTTCTCTGTATACATTAGCCTTCTGTTCATTTGAATTAAACAACCGTAATTTAAAAATAAAAAAGTTTGTTTAAAAAAAACATGTCCAATAAGTGGAGTCCTTTAAAAACATAATCCCTGCGTGAATATATATGAAAGGAAACAGGATAACAGGATAATTGTGTGGCTTGAACAGTGCAAATATCATCCTATTAACAGCTGCCTGGGAATCTATTTAGTTTTATTATCCATCCAGGTGGAAATACAACATTTCTAAGACATATTTTTGTTTGCATGTGGTCATGCCATATTAAGCAGGCAAGGTGCCCCTACATAATTAATAAGCANTTAAATTAACAATGTAGTGTAAATAGTTTCTTCTATTAAATCATCCTTATTCTCTTTTCCATACGGTCATGTGAAGGACCTGTTGACGGNGGGCGCAGCTAGTGGATGTGCTATTGTGAATCAGTTGCTAGGTCTTCTAGAATATCTAGATATATTGGCCTTTAGTAAAGTAAAAAAGTGGGTGAGGGAAGATTGACATTTTACATTAGGTGAGGGTACAGGGGAAGTGGTAAAGATGACAATGTGGTCAATGGTACGTACAACTGAACTGTCAATAGCGGTCTTCCACATTCATCAATATTTTATTTAAATATCATTTACTGTATATACTCGAATACAAGCCTAGTTTTTCAGCACANTGTTTGTGCTGAAAGTGCCCCCCTCGGCTTATACTTGAATCATNGCCCTGTATGATGTCAATAGGTTATCCCAGTTTTTTTTTTTTAAATTAGGCGCCTCGGCTTATTTTTGGGTCGGCTTATACTCGGGTATATACAGTACTCACTTTTTTAAACTTTAATCAATCATCATTTCAAAATGTAAAAGTTAAAAAGTTGATACAACATTGTATGACACATTTGCATGACATTAACAAGTTATGTAAATAGCAGTAACAGCAAACCTGTAAACCAAGATGTAGATAATACAGTAGAAAATAGCAAAAGCAAATGAGACATCAGCCCACATGCAATTTTACCGCGCTTCCCACATGTGACAGTTCTCATTACCCTGTCGTCAGTCAACGAAAACAAGAAGCGAAGAAAGATTTAATCAGTGGGCTATGATTTAAGTCAACAATTGGAAAGCAAATTAACTGCGCGTTGTTTAAATCTGGAACATTGTCCTACATTATAGGCATCACGATTATGANTACCATATTCTTATTTGGTTATATGTCTGTGCCATTTCTTACACTGCAAACATAAATATTATCTGAGAATTGTATAACACTCGGTTTTATGTTGGGCAATGAAATATACTTTTCTAAATATGAATAAATGTTTTAAGAATCTGTATTCTCTTTGATCATGATTATCCTGTGAAGCTTCGGAACGAATGAATATNCAATCTGTGGTGAGCATACTTTTCCTGTTTGCAAACAGATTGATTCTTTTGTTACAATCAGTGGTCGAAGTGGAAATTTAGAAGTGGTGGGATGAAAATTTAGAAGTGGCGGTATGGACATTTAGAAGTGGTGGTATGAACATTTAGAAGTGGTGATATGAAAACACTGAATACAATAGAAGTCAATGGCGATTTGTAGTATTTCAATTACATCGGTGGGAGAAGTGCCGGTATGGCATACCCCCGTATACACCCCCACTTCGAGCCCTGATACAATACCAATGTCTCTCCACAGTTGCCCACATTTCAGTGGGATCAGCTATCTCCGAGGGGAAAAAACAGCATACTTCCCTCTGCTAAAGCCTGTTCCAGAGTCTGAGTATGTACTAGGCTCATGTACAGAAGGAAGAGGAATTTTGGAATATCTTACCTTAGTTATTCAAAATACAAACTGTCCTTTCTTTTTCATTTTTATTTTTTTCTTTGACTTTTACTTCTTACAATAAATAGAAATCGAATCCATTTACAAATGCATTAAAATGTAGTTTGAGCTGTTACTGGTTTTATCTGCACAAAACAAGGTGTGTTGCGTTAACTGGCATCAGAAGAAGAGATCAGAATCAGAGGATAGAAGTAAAACCATTTTACAAATCTCTGATAACAGACACAACATGCTGCAGGGCTTAGCTGTTTGCTTATGTTGCTTACAATTCAATGTATGTTTGTATGTATGCGTNTATTCCATTTTTGATTGATATTTCAAACTGTAATGTGTAATAATGATAAAAATGTCTACTTAGTGTTGCATTCAAGTGAAATGTTATATTATTATTATTAGTACTAATTAAATCAATAATCAATGAGTTGGTTATATGTAGAAAGAAGTGTGAGATCAGAAATGTCATCAAAATAGCTTCTCCATCATATTTATATAATGGGATCCTCTTCTTAGAATGCTAAACCTATTGTATAGGTGGTTACCTCTTCTCGGTGGTCCCTGCAGGCAGATAATTCAGTGATGTCAGACACTACAGGGCCCCTGTCTTCTGTCTGTACACAGGGTGTTTTTGTAAAGAACATGTGGTTTGTAATTTCAAACAGCCCTATGAACAACACTGAAATAACGACCCAACACAGAAGACTCAGCGAAATAAGAAGATTTGAAACGGTGGCAGGTAATATTCTGTACATAGCGCCATCACTTATCATAATCCTCAACCTATACCCAAACCCTCATATCTTAACCACTTTTTCCTTCTATGAACTGTCTTCTCCTGCAGTCTAAACCTAGCCATCTATTAACATTTCCCTCCCCACAGCCTAACCCTAATCTTTACCTTCTATTAACCATTCTCCCACACAGCCTAACCCTAACCCTAACCCTACCCATCTATTAACATTTCCCTCCCCNCAGCCTAACCCTAATCTTTGCCTTCTATTAACCATTCTCCCCCTAACTCTACCCTACTACTAAACGTTACCTACCCACAACCCAACTCTTCTATGAACCATTCACCCCAAGCATCCTAACTCTAACCCTCCCTACTAATAACTATTACATCCCAAATTCCCTCTGTCAGGTAATATCTCTGTCATTCCGCACCCTCCATTGGGTAATGAATGTCGGAACCATCAGTATGAGACTCACTTGCTGTAGTGAATGGATAACTTGCTCATATAAGAACATTTTAGCCATTGTTACTAGATCTAAAAGTATAATTTGTAAATAGTATTTATATTATATTTGAAATTCAGACCACATACAAACTTCACTAAACAGGCAGATATACAAATCATACTCCAGAGATAGGTCTACTAAGACTGGGCAGAGGAGCTTTCCATCTGACTTCAGCAGCTGTTGCCATCCTCAGAGCCTTTCTGTGAATTAATTTCAGGCAGTTGTCNTGTTTATATTTCCTAATCTAAGAATACGTTATTGCTCGGCATACAGAACACACCACACTGAGTGCTATCATGCAAGTGCAGTCAAGGAGAAACTAAGTGGCAAAGCTGTTATCTTCCGTTCTCTCGACGGTTTTTATCTGATCTGAGAAATGCGAGACAGAGAGATTTTTCTGAACTTTCCTGCCTGCTTTGTTGATTAACAATTCATGAACTGAGTCTTGGAATGTGCATGTTCTATGACTGAGACGACCGCAGCGACAGAACGCATGGCTTATGTAAACCATTTAACCTTCTCCATTGACTGGAGAAAATATAACAACCTGAATAGTACAACAGTTTAGCATAGACATGGTCTGATATAGAACAGGTATGAATATAATATATAGTAAGTAGCCTGGGGAAAGTCCAAGGAATTAGATTTTTCCCCAAATTTGGTTGTTTTGCAATCAGATTTTTAATAATTTCTTTGGACCACATAAAGAAAGACCTCAAAAGAAAGACACTTCCGACCAAGGCCTCTGGTCGAGCTTTAAAGTAGATGTTCCCTCCCTTCCCTACCCATCCTGGATCCATTTCATTCCCGGAATGTTTGCATGTCTGATGAACTCACTGTTCCCTGGTTAGTTTGAACCAATGTTTGTAGATCCCATTAAATCTTTTGTGCAGAGATATGGAAAACAGAAGTTTGGATCTGACCCTTAACCTGGCTATAAACTACAGTGATTATTCAATCAATCGCACACTTATCTGGTGGTTTGACCAATTATGTGGTCCTATTTTTTGATAACTAGGCATGCTTAAAATATATTGGCCTCAGGTCCCTGATATCTTGCAGTGTATGGGCATTTTGGATAATTATATATTTTGCAGATATTTTGTACAGAAGTGAGCACCCTTAAAGACATGCTAATGCAAATGACCCATTCACTTACATGTCTTCGGTATTGTTACCATATGTACCCAGTTCGGTGACAGCACATATACTTATTGTAGCTAAACTAATGCTTTTTCACCTTTGTTTAAGATAATGGAAAAAATTGGTGAATTTCACATAAAAAAAGTGTGAAATTACAATACAATTACAATACATACATGATCTATATTTAAAAGGTCAAAATATAAAACAGGCCGGGAAATGTGTATCTACATTTTCAGAATCAAATTACAGTGTAATACAAACAGAAGTTCATCCAAAATGTAATATTTTTAGAATTAGATGAAACGGAATGACACGCCACTGGTGATATTTAGAGAGGGTTTAGAAAAACAGGTGTTATAGCTGTCTTATGATATTAGCTAAAAGGTTTCTTGCCAGTCGTCCTGGCAACTAGATAAATGTAATTTGACATTTTTCATTGGCAAATGATTATACTGTAGCCCTTCAGTCGTAAGTGTTTACTCACTTCGGACTGACAGAAACCTAGCATTAATCCCTCTGATGTAAAGGTTAATATTTGGGTGTTAGGTTAGCTAAAAAAAATATGATGATAATTTTTTACTTGTCATTTTAATGGTTGTGATTGGTCTTGACAGTAATCAAGATAGACAGGATTAGGAGAGTAGACGGAGAGGTGAGAAATGACATTGTGGCAGTGGAATATAAACTTCAGTTTTTGTAACTGTCCCCAAGAAACCTCTAGAGTTTTGGAATCTAATCATTGATTCTGCTATATTTGTCTATACAAACTCCTGCTACAAGACTGCTGTATTCCAGCATTTATCACAGACTAGTATGAGTATAATACCACAAAAAGATCTACATACGAGATTCTCCACTGTTAATCTAGTTACTTGTCCAGTCCTCTGGGAACCCAGCTCCCAATCAAACCAGTTACACATATAGCATATACCTATAGCAGTGCAAGGTCGCTGATGTATACACTCGTCCGACTTTATTGCAGATCGCTGGTGTGCATCTACTGTAATTATATGCTCAATTAATATTGTTCATATAGACACTTTTCCCATCATGACAGTAAAGAAGCCTCTGAAGCTTATTTACATATGTATTGATTAAGTTATCGGCAGTTCTTCAGATTTCTAACCAGGTTCAAAACATTTTCGCCAAGATTAGATGGCCTGGAGTGAATGAAAGCTGAGATTGTGTGNGTGTTCACAGTCTACCAATACCTAACAATTTGGTGTGTCTGAGGTTGTATTGGATGAGGATTGGATAAGTATGTGGCTTTAGATTTAAAAAGACACAGAGTTCTTCATTTTGTTTCCTCAACATAGGGGCCTTTTTTTAATAAAAAATTTCCATGCATTGTGGGATCATTGTGATGAGACAGGATTTAAACGTACATGCTATGTGCCCGCAATGGACCTTCTTCTCCAGTGATGTCAGGATCTGGAGAACTGAGGCAGGAGATCGATGTGCATAGGAAAATCTTATATTTTAATATTGGTGAACACGTGAAATAGAGCTAGACTGATGACTTATTTGTCTTTTAATAAGATCAGTTTCTTAAAACTTTGCTGCCCCCATTTTTATCTACGCAGACAGCTGGGTCTGAAGAACTGTGGACAGAAGAACTCAATGGTTTCATCCAGTGCTGTGGCTTTACTAAATGCCAATAGGAGGAAGCTTAATTGTAATGGAAAAAAAATCTGTTTTACTGCTCTAGCATCTCATATCAGGGTTCGATGTGGGGGTGTATATGCTGGTATGGCATGCGAANCATTTTTCCAACTGATATAATTGAAAAACTACAAATCTCCATTGACTTCAATAATATTCTGTGTTTCNATACTGTCACATCTAAATATAAATTTCCACTTCGACCAATGCCTGATATAATAAATACTAATCAGAGCTCTATTTGTGTATTCAACAGACATGTTCTCCTTGGTCTGTTTGGTTTTCACACTCAGTGAACACTCACAAGCACCCAGTAGCAGTAGATAATTGTTCTTAAAAATGATCATTGTATAATAGTCTAAAATAAAAACCTGATTCAGTCTTAACATCCACAAAATAACATCTTACTCATTAGCTCACGTTGAGGTCATGTGCGTGTAATACTAAACCAAGTGTGATGTAGGGTTAACAAGAAGGATTAAGTGTAACGCCTGCAGAGTAACATAGCATTAAAGATCTATAAGTCAATAAGACCACAATACAAGGCTCCTTACATTACAAGTCGCAATTATACAAGCACTATTGTAAGCATTAACATATGTCCTTGCAATACGACATCATTGTCTTCTTCCTGAATATGGCTCTAGAGAGAAATGGTTGTACATAAGAAATATATGAGTGAGCCATTTATATTTATACGAAACAAAAGTTAGAATGCACATTATGGCACATGGATTTGTAAGGTTTTCATCTTGTATGTTTTCACAGTTTGCAGAATTTAGAGGAAGGCTGGAGTGTTCCAATTCTTATCCATGTATTGTAAGTGTATTAACACAATCTACATCCAATACTCAGATATTTAGTTAATAAATTTGCTGTTGGGACATCTATAGATGTATGCATTTTCAATGTGGCAAAACCCAATCATAATAGAAGAAGTCGCATACATCTTAACAAAAGCTTTGTGAAACGTGTATTGGCTCCTGCCCGTGAGACTCAATTCAAATTTATAATGGTTACCTGCATTTTAAAAGCCCAGTAGGATGTAGTTCAGAGCAGAATCTTCCGCATTCACTATTGGGTGGTACACCTGCTGTTGAGAGATGCTTAGCACAATGAATTGTTCTGCCACTATAGCGGGTATTGAGGGCATATAGGAATTTAGGAGAAACATAGAAGCAATTTCTTTCTGTGATCTGTTGTCGCTTTATCAAACTACTNAAACCCTACATTTTGTAGTTAGCAAACTTTTAGTAATTAGCAAGCATTTTTTAATTAATAAACCCATTACTATTTACTCCAGACTGGAAGGATAATATATCCTTAGCATAGTCATAGTGTTTATGTCTAAGATGGCCAAGACGGTATTCCAGATTACTTCTCTGTCCTGGACACAATGTATCTGAATTTTTATCAGCTATGGTGATTATCTTTAAGCACATATGAACCCAGCCACAGTTCTTTTCATTTAATATGAGCTGTGTGAGTTGTTTGGTTTAAAATACTTAGAATTGAAAAAAAAAATAAAGTAAAAATATGATTTTTATCAGCGGCTTATGGGAATTGTGTGCGCCATTGTAGGAATTCTTCTTTTGATGTTATTCATGTGGCCCTTAGAGGCACAGAGTACTTTAAAGTAAAAGCCTCTGACATGAATACAACACACAATGGAAAACAAATTTACTTCACATGATATTTAGCTGAATATGGCTCATAAAGCTTTACAAGCCAAATATGTATGTCTAGGATGCATTATATATTCCCAATAAAATAAGTAATGACACAAAAGAAATTTATGTTTTTATTAACTTACCACCCATGACCTACTATTTATTTTAAACACAAAATAAAGCTGTAATAGATAAAAGCCAGAAGAACAATAATCATGGTCTCTTGACTTCTTGAACAGCCATAGATTAGAGTTTATTATATCCACAATGACTTCTCTGCAGTAATTACAGAGAGTTTTCTCACCATCATTTTACTCATCAACACTCATCGCTATTTTTGAGAAACAGTTGGTTACTAATAATATTTGTTGCAAGTACACTACAGGAGAGGGAATTTGAACCTAATTAAATTCACTCCCAATGAGTCCTTTAGAAATGCATTGTACTATGCATATCTATTCATGTCAGAGAACGGTTATTACTCGTGATAAAGATNAGAACCTTTACGAGCTAGGGATATGGGCATTTTTGCTAGACAATTAGGGTGGCCATGCACAAGAATGATATCGTTCTCGTGGAAATTCGGAAACGACAAACTAAAAAATATTATTTAAACATTGTGCAGACGCTAAATGAAGAATTGTGAAGAGAAGAATGACCCTTCTCCTGTACCCTGACCAGCGACATGGAGGGGACAGCTGTGATCGGCCCCATTACTAGCGTTGCCACCACCCTGCTGGGATAATTGATTAAATACCATTAAAATATTGCTGCTGCCGGCCGGTCGTAGCATGAACACAGTGTATGGCGCCCTGTTCACTGGTTGCATAGGGACACATCAGCGTCCTTTACAGCTTGGATCACTGCAGAGGAAAGCTGGCGGAGATAGGTAAGAGCTTGTGTAATTTGTAATACATCATTTATTTATTTTTTTCTCCTATGGCGTGGGACAGGGGGGGA
This sequence comes from Platyplectrum ornatum, assembly GCA_016617825.1. Lineage (NCBI taxonomy): Eukaryota > Metazoa > Chordata > Amphibia > Anura > Limnodynastidae > Platyplectrum > Platyplectrum ornatum. The sequence goes on along the minus strand of JABWIB010003282.1, from coordinate 22,176 downwards.
TTGAGGTCCAAAAATCGAGGTCCCTGACAGTGGAAAAACCCTATATGACAGCAGAAATAAACTACGGCCAACAAGAGCACTAGAAATACCCTTTTATTCTCTACAGTGAACTCTGAATACTTGTTCCAAGGATTTTTTACTTGTTTCTTAACATACTATAAACAATCAAAATACCATGGAAGTATGTTGATATGTTGAAGCTCCGAGTGGAGTGATTTGTTAATATATAGCATTTTCAGAAAACGCCAGTGTGTTTCCTTTATAAGGCTAGTCTTCTGCTAAAAAGAGCATATTTTTGGTGTCAATTGCTTACGCAAAATATTCGGCCGTGCCTTAGGAACGGATAAAGCAAAGCTGATCTACATTAGTCATATACACAGTAATTGCTTTGTGTATAGCTAGAATGAAAGCATTTTCTCTAATTAAAAATAATGAAATAATGGGAAGAGAATGCGTGTGTGCTAGCACTATTATACTTCTACAGCTGATGTAGCAAAAAAATCTGTGTTTCCAAAGCAGACTCAGGAACACAATAAAAGGAATCCATTATTTTTCCCTGTCCATAAAAAGATAGGGATGTGCTGATAGGCAGAAGTGCAATACATACTGTTGGAAAAAAAAGCTATTCTGTTGATCTAAATCTTTTTGACCGCTACTGCTTCTAACGTCTGCTGCTAAAAGCGTCCTGGAAAGGAATACAATGTCAGCATTGTATACGAAATGAAGACAGTTATCCCTTAAGCCCAGAGTATATGGTTTCCTTGTGGATGATGCACTGTCAGAGGAAAACAAAAAAAGCCCTGATCAGGATCTATCCCAGAAGAGTTTTAGCACTTTGCAGGCTCTTGCACTTTATTGTTAATTTATTGTTATACCTTTACTCCAAGGAAGGGTTCACAGAGTCCCATACCTTTGTTACAGCAAGCATTTATGGAATATTTAGAAGTCTAGTTCTTCTAAATATTAATTAAATTCTATTATAATATTAATGAATGAAATCATGCTCAATGTGTAATTCAATGTAATATATAACGTGAAATAAAAACAGTGATCCTTACTCTTCAATACAGCAAAAATAATGTAACTTGAGTTTAAAATACACAAGTACACAAGCACTAGTTATATGTATACACTTAAATCCAAATAAAATAGCAAAATGACACAGTTTACTTTGTAACAAAAAGAAGGAAAGGCTTAATATTGTAATCTATAGTATAGGCATTGTAACCTTTATACTACTGACAACTGATTCAAACTTCCTTTCCTNCATCATTGGTTTCTAGTGCACAGAAGTTGGAAACCTTAAGCTTGATTTTTAGTTTCTTCCTCATGGGAGCTGTCAAGAGCTGTCAGTATGGGGGTGGGGATGGGGATGGAGGGTGTGATTTATGTAAGTTATGCCCAAAGCCCCGCCCCCAGAGTGGCACAAAACATACATTTACTATGAATGGGCAGGCATGACATCATCGAACCACGTAGTAACGCTTAGGTTGTGATTTACATGAAATCACATCCTCAGCTCCAGTTGATGGGAGATTTTAGACTCTCTTGGGATACTGGAAGAATTGCCCTAAATTTGGGAGCCTCACCATTCTGGAAGNGCCAGCAACCCTGGGTTACAAATTGGATGGTGTCTAATTAAATTAATGGATTGGCATACCTTTCAAAATTTAGGAGGCCAAAAACAGGATAAATAATAATTTAACTTTTAATAAAAATTGGAAAAACTCAAAGCCTACAAGTTGGTCCAGGTAGGCGAGCGGGAAAATCACCCAAAAGGAGGACTGTCCCACTGAAACCCTTTATGTTGCCTGCACCTTTGACAGTCTTATATCTCCACCGCACACAAGAGTGGTATTTAGGATGTTAGGCTTTGTTTTCCAATACATATTCCCTTTAGTTCTAAGCAATTCTTGTTACTAAATATAAACTCCCTTACAGAATGTTGCGCAATGTGTAATACATTTGTAATTCAACTATTGAGTGGTTCTGCTTACACTTAACATTACCAAAGTTTGTTGTTAACTTTCTAGTAACAGATGCTGACACAGCCAACTCTGAACAAGTCACTGAGGGCTCTAATGAGTTGTACAGAATAATGTAATTAAGACAAACCAGTTTTGTCTATTGCTCTACTTTTACGGTTACATGATTATTAGGTAGACCTTGAATTAGTTTGCCTCCGAAAGGTTTCAGTTCTAATCTCACCTACAGAATAATTATTGAAATCATTATCAGCTTACCAAAGAAGCCTAATATAATTAAAACAATGGAAAGATCACTAGCGTGAACTACAATCATGAATTCTAATGATTCCCCATAATAGGCGATAATCAGCAAGAACATCAATATACTTCTAGACAGCTTGACTTCACATGTAACTTAATNATGCTAAATTGTTTAAGTAGCGATCAAGTTCCCCCGTATGTCTATGACTTCCCTCTCTTTGTCAGAAAAGGCTGCTTACACACACACCTAGAATAATGTAGGTGGCGAAAAGGTCAGCGTACTAGCAATTCTGCTGGCAACATATAGGTCACGATGCTCATAAAAGCTTCTTGCCTACAAATTATCACACACTGGTCTGAATGTCTTTTAAAATCATTGCTCAAAACTCCTGACTTATAGTGTCTGCAAGATAACTATACACTGTAATATGCAGAGGTGTAGCGTAGACCTGGAGGAGGCATTTCCTTGACATTTGTTGTCTGAAATGAAGTTTTTGTTTACTTATATGAATATTAATTCTTAGGATTTTCTCTTGTTGCCTCATGTTAATTCTTAATGTAGAGAGCTTGAATCTGATTGGTTGCTATGACAAAACCCCCACTTTTCCAATCGCACAATTTAGTAAATTTAGGCCATGGTTTGCCGGTTTGAGCAGCAGGGCTATTCCCATCAAGAGAACTGTGAAGAAGGAGCTACAGTGAAACTATAAGCCATGATGAAGATAAATCAGCAATAAATCAAGATTTATCCCCATTGGTGAAAAAGTATTACTTCTCCTAACCTCAACACTTACCCTAATCCTCAGCCTAACCATTCCTATCCTGCAGCTTAACCTTTCTCTTCTATATCCTGTCCCTTCCCCTCAGCTTAACGCTTATTTTTTTTTTTCTATGAACCTTTCCATTCCCATACCCTAACCTTTCCCTTTTATGAACCTTTTATGACCCATCCCTTTCCTGAAACTTAACTTTGTCGAGTAATGCCTCTAATGCCCCCCATCAGCCATCAGGTAGTATTGGAAAAGACTGCATCATTATAGTCAATGGCTAACTTGTCACAATAAAGACATTTCAGCATTGTTACTTATTTTNAAAAAATCTATTTCTAATTAGAGTTATTTTCAACAGTGATTCAGAATTCGTGTCCCGAGTAAATATTTGTCATTTCATCATTGTTAAGGAGTTAACCTTTATGTTAAAGGAAAAAAAAGGTCTTACAGATATTTGATTCAGCCTTGTGTCTTCCCATGGGAAATCAATCTGGCTGCTGTAATTTGTAATTTTTTTTTAATATATCTTGCCTTGTACAGTATAATGATGACTCAGGTGTCAGACTACTNCAGCAAGCTGGAGAATGTACTGTAAGTACAGACTAGGAAGAAGAGCCTCTTTGAAAGGTCAGTATTTGCACTTCTCAGTAATACATCAATAATTGCAAACTGTAGTTCTAAATATAAGGGCGTCATGGCAAGTTCTGTAGTTTCTACACTGACACAGAAGTTTAAATGTTCAGAAAGCCTTCTCCATTGCTAATATATATATATATATATATATATATATATATATATATATATATAGCTCCTACATCTAAGGTCCAAAAGTCATCATATACACAAATTTTACATCAAGTACAGTGATGCAGTGTAGTCCATATAATCCTAGATGGAATCCTTATTAGAATCAGTGTGTTTGCAAGTTTATGTATTTAAATATAAACAGAGTTTTTTTTAGATTAAAATACTTAATATATAATACACATTCTTGGGTTATTATTGTGTAAGCATATTTTACTTAGCCAGTTAGCCATGTATGGTTTAAAACATCAGGTATCCCTTAATCCCACCCCCTAAGATCCTGACATTTGGTGGCTGGAGATCAAATACTTNAAAAAATTACACCTTAGTGCATACCTCCCAACATTTTTAAAGCAGAAAGCGGGACAAATAAGTACCTCTTGTGACTCTGCCTAAGCCAACCCTGACTCTGCCCATGTTTTTCTAACTTTGCAATAGTCACGCCCGTTTTTCCATTGTGATTAATATTTTAATTTAAAAAACTAAATTTCCAAGTAACGGGACAAACTGGTAGGGGGGCAGGGCAGTGAGACAGTCACCCAAAAGCTGAACTGTCCTGCTGAAATCAGGACAGGTATGTGTTAGTGTTTTTTTAAGTTGCTAACAATTTAACTGTACCCTTGTTTGTACTGTTAGTACTACACTTTTCTGTGTAAACTATAATTAACCACTAATACTATTAACAATTATAGCTTGACAAATAATTTCTTTGCTGTTACTGGTGAAGGGCATTTTTCTGCAATCATATTTGCTCAATTATTCCTCTACGCTCACATTTTTCTTTTACAAGCCGTCGCCCACCTGCTGTCTGCCATTTAAGAGTAACATAACACATGATAGAAATAAATCCTCACCTTTGCTCNTGTATAAAGAAAAAAATGTCTTCTGTCTGAAGTACAGAACTGCACAATTAATTATTGGCAAAATGCTAACCCTCAGTGAAAGTTTCGGAAGGTATCTGTCTTTCTTAATGCTTTGATTTTCTTTGATTTTATTTATATAATGAGTCTCATTTCATTGTCAAAGTTCTTTTACTAGTCCTCTTTATACATACACTAGTATGGACGTTTTTCTATTGATAGAATTACTGCATCTCAAGAGATGAGGTAATAGAGGAGGGCTTAGAGCATCAGTAAAAGCATGACAGAAGATAATATGTAAATGAGGGAGCCATGCAGAAAATTGTTGAAGAAATTGTTGACAAGATCCGCGGTGGAGGGAGGGGCGATACATCGCAGTCATAGAGCATAGAGAATCCATTGAAGCTAGTTACCGCAAGGCCTCCAAAGAATGAACAAAGGATTGGGTAGAACATAATATGCAATTTGTGAACATCAGTAGTCCAACCCCAACCTCCAAAATGCCTGGCCACTCCAAACGTCATATATAGTTGTGGAGTTTTGGCCTTTTATCATCATCCCTGTTGTACATGCAGTAACATTAATCTACCCCTTCTATATACCACAATTATCGCTCCCAGTGAGTGGGATTCTTCCCTAGAGAAATGTCACATTATTGCTTAGCAGGGATCGATTGCCCAGCTCATTGGCAGGGATGACTGTAAATTAGCACAGGACATCTCTTACCATTAACACTCATTTTTCCCCCGTCAGCTATGGATGTCCCATGTTACGGCTCTGGTTAGTATGGTATTTTTCAATTTTTGGCTAGGGTCCGATTCTCAATCGGAATTTTCATCNGATCATATAATCATGCCCTAGTGTTTTTCTTTCAATTTTTTTCAGAAAATAAATCTTGCCCACACACTAGGAAGATTTTTTGCTCAATCCAAGATAATTGTGGATTTCGGCTGATTATCGTTCTACTGTGCGGAAAACTTAACTGTCAATGTTTCATGGAATATTTTTACTTTAAAAAAGTTAAACTAATATTGTAGTAAAAAAAAGTATATACAGACTAATTTATTAGATAACTTTAAAAGTAAATCTATATAAGTGTAATTTAGTAAAAAAAAATCTCTGGAACATATCTGAAAAAATAAGAACTTTTCTTGCCTTGAGCTAAGTGTAACAGTTGGAATATTTAAGTTGTACGCACACTTGAATTTTTGTAAATCAGTTTGTCTGCATATATTTCATAACACGTTGCAATTACAATTCCAGGCAAAATNTATTTTTTTTCTTATAATACGTTTTTCCCATTTTGCTAGGAGTACTCGTTATTTTTTCTGACTTTTCATAAAAGTTTAATCCAATTTATTTCACCTTTTTAAGCATCATATGATATTTTTTATACATAAGTCCCCCGCTGTCATTGTATTCTCTTCCAGATTTCCTACTGAACACACTTTTTGTAGAACAATCTGTTTTCTCACAGAATACTGAGGGCAAGACCTCCTCAAAATCAAATAGTGTTCCCAACAGAATGAATTTATTTCAAACAAAAATTCCTGCACTGGAAAATCATAAATGTTCAGCTATAAAAAGGTTTAAAANCCTGTACAGTATTATGGCTAAGCTAAAAATCTGGGGGGGGGATTTTGCCCATGGCAACCAATCAGATTCGAGCTCTCAGCTTCATTTTACATACTGGAGAATGTGAGCTCAAATCTGATTGGTTGCCATGTGCAAAATCCCCACTTTTCAAATCCCCAGCAAAATCCCTGCTTAGTAGTCTAATACTAACCCTTCCCTTTTATTCTCCATCCCCTCCCTGTAGCCTAAACGAAACCCTTCCCTTCTATGCTCTAACACTNACCTCCATTGGGGAAGCTGCCTCTATTGTCTGAACCAACTCAACAGGTCCATCAAGGAAATCATGCAAATCATCAGGAAGAAGATCCTTATAATGAACAAGTAAGTTGCTGAAATAGGGATATTTTTACCCATTAATTACAATATTATAAAATATTACCATGGCGCAGGATTTATCCCAAAATCATGTTAAAATGATTTTGCACTGTGCTGTCAGTAGCTCTGAAATATTTCATTTCGAACAGTAACAGCAAGGTGGCGTTTCAAGAAGATAACCATTGTCAACCAGAGCTGTCAAAAGNGGGGACTTTTTACCTGAGCCCAGAGCTTTCAGGGGCNCATAATTGATTGAGATGGTTAGCACTTGTATGTTGCCCTGAAGAAAATTGCCTATTGGCAATTGAAAAGTTGGATTTTTGGAATACAATGCTATATTAAAGTTCACTTTTTCTTGCAACTATGTATTGTAGAGTGCCTTCTCAAACAGTGTTTTGTATTTTGATTGATTGGAAGCAGGACCACCAGCAGTATTGGAGATTAGAGGAGTGGCAGTATATTTGATTCTTGTCTGTGTGTATATATATATATATATATATATATATATATATATATATATACTTTTCTTGAAGTATGTCTAGTGCTTTTAATCTGCTTGGTACGCATTCAAGGGAACCCAGCTATGCAACAGCATGGTGCTGAGTAGCAGCGGGAAAAAATTGTGATGATTAAAAATGAGGGGGCCCCAGGAAGTTGCTGTACCATGGCCTACTGATGAGTTAATTAATTTTGTGGGAGTTAGATACATGTCTGTTCTCTTACAGGTCAATTCAATAACAAGTGGGATCTGTTGCAATACTGTTCACCAGCAGAACGTCTGATACACAGTGGATTCTGTTCCATGGTGTACATTACAGGCATTGTCTGGACAAGAAATTTGGTTGATGTTAAATCCCTCTCTCTTTATTCTTGATGGGGGCAAAGAAATAGAGAGGATGTCCCAACTCANAAAATTGATGTTCCCTTCAGCACCTCATATGAAACCAATTTACGTTTGGTATTATGCAGTGAGAGCTATCTGTTAATGTAAGGATAACTGGTTCTTTCGATCCACTCACACACAAGGTTAAAACAGGTTTATTTTCCAACACCTTCAGTAACTTCAGTAGGCAGAATCCAAACAGCAGACTAGCCCACCTACAGGAGCTGGCCCTCCCACACCACATCCAAAATAGATCTCTATCCCTCCCCCACGGTTCACGTCCATAACTCCGAAGTGTGAAGTCTTCCTANGTTTTCTATACTCATCTCCTTTGAAAGCACAACTCTGTCTGTTCAAAACAAAACATTGAAACGGATTAAAACAGTTTATAAATAAAATATCAGTGAGATCTAAAATGCAAACTGAGTTGGTGAAAAATGATAAAAATTTTAAAACATTAAGAAAAACTAAAACCAGTTGCTGCAGCCATAAAAAAAAGTTTTGGCAATAGAATCAACATTTAAACCAGTAATATGTCCCCAAAAACTATGTATTTATTTTTATTTTNTATAGCAGAATTGCAGTTGTATTTGCGTCTGAAACCCCATTTATTTGTGCTCCGGTTTATTCTTGTCCACTGTTCCCAAGCTGAAAAAAAATACCTTACTAACAGAAATAATACATGATTTAAATAATTAAAGCTCATCACATTTTCTCTGCAAATGAAAAAGCACATTATATTTAGTATATCTTTGTTGAAGCAGCTGAGGCACTATAGAAAAGGCTATTCTAGTAACTGGATATTTCCATTCACGTAAGGAAGTGAGTAAATTGTCCAGCAATAATAACATTTCTTTATATGTAGACTTAGATCCATTAGAGCTTAACATGATTGTGTTTTATTAAGATTCAGGAATTGTAGNACTGCATAGTGAATGTTTTTTTTTACTCTCTAGCAGTTATGATTTTAAGCCTGGTTAAAAATAAATATACAATGTTTTATTGTATATGCATATTTTCTGCATCGTAAACTGCTCCTCTACAGTTTCCTAGCATACATACATAAGATATATTCAGAATGAAGTCTTGGTTTTGTACAAGTGGTGANGACATTAGTCTGTTTAGAGGTGTTTTGAATTTTTAACTAGTACCATAACCCAAAATTCGCTATGGACTTGATCCTTGAGGAACGGATGGATAGGAATCTACATTTGCATGCCTGCAGTGTCCAATCATCAGTGATACTTTCCTGGGAACCACTGCCCTTACACAGCTGACTTTATGACACCTAGGCCCTAATGTAATGTTTTCCAAATCATGAAAATGTATGTGTTAGTAAAGTACTGTACACACTGTAAAATATTCGGAAGTGTCAATCCTCTAATATCCTTATAGGTTACAATGCGTTTGAAAAGGCTTCAAAAATCTTGATTCAATGGTGCAATAATTCTAAGATCTTAACTTTGATGATTAAATAAAACCTGATAAATGTATTATTAAGTAATCCATTGGGCCACTGTGGTTTCTTTTAAAAAGCCTATGTTTCTAATCAGTGGTCGAAGTGGAAATTTAGAAGTGGTGGTATGGACATTCAGAAGAGACGGTATGGAAACTTAGANAATAATGGAAGTCAGTAGAGATTTTAAATGTTTCCATTACATCAGTGGGAGAAGTTTCGGTATGGCATACCCCCGTATACACCCCACTTTGAGCCCTGTACATAATATAATAGGGACATGTTACTGTTTTTCTACCTATTGTATGTGTAATGCTTTCTTCGTTTCTCTCCTCTTCTTGATAGGGCTAATCTGGAGAGGGACCTTCTCATCTTCATGGATCTAAATAACCTGTCCATGTATAATGATGAATTTAATAATGGCACCAATGGTACCGTCGTTGAAGAGAAGACTCACTACAATTATTATGCCATGCTCCTCACACTTCTTATCTTTGTCATCGTCTTCGGCAATGTTTTGGTGTGCATGGCGGTCTCAAGGGAAAAGGCTCTACAAACCACCACCAATTACCTAATTGTCAGCTTGGCTGTAGCGGATCTTTTAGTGGCCACCTTGGTTATGCCATGGGTGGTTTACCTGGAGGTATGTTTCTTTTATAACCCATCAATTGTTATTTATGCTTTTTTATAGAGCCTAAATTTGTATTTTGGCAGTAATCGCATCCTTAAACAGAAACTTTTTATTTAATACATGAATTATTTGTTTCTGATATTTTTTGTGGCAAATTATTGTGTCTCATTTCAAACACAGCCCATGATTGATTAAGGGGTATATTTAATAAGTGGTGAGATTNCAGTGAGATTTAAAAGTGGCAACCAATCAGATTTGAGTTCACACNCTCCCCTAAAACTGGATACACACAACACAAGTTAAACCGATTCTTGCATGGAGAGAGTGATCAGATTTCATTTTACACTCTTGAGACTGTGAACTCTGGAAAATCAGATCATGTTGCCATGGGCAACATCCCCACTTTTCAATCTCACTGCAATCTCACCGCTTAGTTAATATACCTCTAGGTCTGTAATTGCTAGGATACAGCACNTATCTTACTTTAGTCTAGAGCCAGTCTATTGAACCAATATGTCCATTGTCTGTAAAACAGGTTTAAAACACAAACATACAGACATTTAAAACCTTTTGAACGTTTTGATCAGAGATGCATCAGTGGGGTAAACTTCTAATTCTCATGTTATGTGTGTGTGTGTACACTATGCAATGTACCCTGTGATCAGAGCGTTACGCGGATTGCCAGGGATATTACCTCCACATAGCCGATGGATATAGGGACCATTGGAAGTCAAGATCTGTGTCACCATTTACTAAGACATTTTTACTTAATATTGAAGTGATAAGGGCAATCTTTTGCCCTTACCACTTCAAAATGAAGTATTTGACATTTATTCAGCGTCAGCTTAAAGTTCAGCTACAGTTCTGTATGGAGCTGAACCGAGTCTTCAGATGTCATCACAGCACACCAAATGACAGGTAATTTTTAGTAAATTATATGAATGATGCTGTCAGGTTTGGTGCGAAGAGAAATAAATAATAATGCTGCCGCATCGTTCATATAAAACCGATAATCTAAGGCCCAGACTTAAAAAAGCTGACATTATTTGTAAAAATAATTAAAATAAAGATCTGCTATCAGCCTGCTTCTCATGTTTTTATCCAGTATACTCCAGCATCCAGTATAATCCATTCATTTTTCATCTAAATATATATGTGGTGCTCATACCGTGTAGGCTATAGGAGTAGTGTGACGTTGTCAACCACCTGCGATGCAAGTTTAATTGAAAAACTATCTTCCAAGAATTAACATTTCACAGCGAGGGAGACTATGCTGGGCTCCTTTAATGAAGTCTGATTAACTGTGAAGACTGTGTGCTGTTCCTAAACAGATCTATGTGAATTACATTTTTTGCATGGCTTCTCTTTCCAAAAAATATCTGCATGTTCACGGCATCTGTATTTTCATCCTTACATTTGGTAAGTTTGTTTTTTATTGTTTTTAAGTAATAATCCTAAAACCAAGGACAAAGACATATACCCAGTATAGGATGAAATCATATAACAACACAAATCTGCATATTGGTTAACTTCTATATATTCTAGCTTTAAGGTAAAAATACAAAAACTGTTTTTTACTTTGGAACATTTTCTTACACTTTAATTTTAATTACTAAATTTAAAAAACTAGTGCAAATATATCTATATATTTGTTTGTATAAAATACTCAGCATGCGGTTATATTTTGGGCTAATATAATTTTAATATGCTACTACATATCAATGAATATGAGTCGTCTTAGGTGTTTTATGTATTCAAAAAATACATAAATTGTAATTAAAAACTGATAGTTTGGGATAATGGTAAAGAGATAAAAGAAGTGTCTGTACCAGCATTTGATTGTTTTACTTTTATTAATTAATGCTGAACATCATTCATTTAAACTGCCATACTGGGGCTTTACAAAGAGGGAATGGCCACTTACAAACTCAATCCAGTATTTCTGTTGGAAGTGCTTTGTGTTGGAATGCTGGATCCAGATGTACGTACTATTAAGCTTACGAGTGTAAAGTTACGAGTGGCAAAACCATGTTGCATTGCAGGGGAGATAAAGTTGCAAACAGTATTAGAGTTGAGAGATGAACAGTATTAGAGTTTAGAGATGATGTTTCCTATCCCATGTCAGTGTAACAGTAACGCTGGTCAGTATCTGTGTGCAAAATGCAAAAATAAAGTATTCTCCCTGCATGCAAACACTCATTTTATCTCCCCTGTAATTCATCATGGTTTTGCCCACGTGGAAATTTACGCTCGTAAGTTCAGTAGTACGCAAGTCTGTATTCAGTCCATTGTGATTGCCAAGCTGTATTGGCCAAGAAATGCTGTTCAATGGAATGGTCAGAAAAAATATAAATTTGGATGCTGTGTGCAGAAAAGGTTNCATTAACATTCAGGGGTGAAAATAACAATATAGACCTTAATGAGTAAGGTGCATTTCATATAAAATTCCAAAAAAAACATCCAAGTAATTCTTGAATTGTACAAATTCCCATAGGAATTAATGGATGCTTAGGCAATGAACGCCTCAGTAAGTTTGAATACTTTTTTAAGTGACAGCAATTAAAGTTGGAGCTTTCAGCTTCTTATCGACCTGTTGTCATAATGGATTCATCAATGACTACTTAAGTGATCCTTTTCTGTGCATTGTTTAGGCTATAGTTCAGTTGTGTTTTGTTTAGAACAGGTTTTCAACATACACGAGTCTTAATGGGGTCATTTGTCAAAAGTCAACAGCAGCCATACATTTCTCCCTAAACAGTCACTTGTATGGGGTTAAGCCAAAGTCAAGTNATTTTGTGACACTCCATGCATACCGCGACATGGCGGTATTATAGAAACGTTCTAAAGTGTCAAAAAGATTTATTCATGTAAGAAAAGAAATAAATATAAATAATAATAATAATCATTTCCTTTGTTGGTAACAATAAAAGTCAAAATATTTTACATTATAATACATATTTGAGGCTTCAATGAAAAGTAAACCACTGGTTTCTGTAATTATGACAGTTGGAAGTCACTATAGTCCATTGTATTGAACCAATACCTTGCTGGAGCCAGTATTGTCTAACCTGAGGCAGGCAATGATTTAAACTTTAAACACCACTTTATAAGTCATGCTGTAATGTTTAGCTGCAATAAAATATTTATATACAAAGGGAATGCTTGCTTTACGTAATATCATGTAGTATCCTCAATTCAGTACACAAAATGAATCTTTTAGCATTTACATTTAAACCATAAAAGAGCCTACAGATTTGGCAAATTTGGAAATACATAAGTAAAATGCATATGATGGAATAAATCATGAATTTGCCCAAATGCCAAGACCTAGAATTAAACTTACAAGCATAAAGTTAAGAGTGGGAAAACCATGTTGAATTGAGGGGAGGTCAAATTTATGTTTGCTATTATAATAGTGTACTTACTAGTAAAAGAAAATTGCATCACTTAAAATAATCACTGAACATATCACTAAATTAGTATAATATTGAAATAAAAAAAAAAATCTATAAAATAGTATGATATTCAAAGAAGAATCATTACTAAGGAAGCTGGGTTGGTCAGATAGGATTGGATTAATATGTTAAAATTAATTGGATCATCATAAGATACAATTTGCAAAAAGTATTAAAATATATTTATTTTTTACCTTTGTAATCCCCCAAATAACTCACATTGTGCAGTTCACACGTTGTACAGTACCCAACCTGGGTAAGACCCAGGAATAAATCTGTTTTCTTCCCAGGTCAACAGACCCAGGATTTTTCACATGGATCGTCTGTATGACCCAGCATTAAGCCGGGTTTTTGGAGTAATTTAAAAAGGGCATTAGTCTTACTTTGAGAAATTAAGGTTTAAGAAATGATTCCTCTTATGAAACTAGGTCTTTACTGCTTGTGTGTTTGATAATCTTCTTGTAGCATGATTCAACTTTTCGACTTGTCAAGCTGGTTTCAATAAATCTTTTGAACTGGTTTCTTAAATCTTTTATTCTTTAACAGTTTTTCGCTGCTNATTTTCTTTACCTCATTTATGTTTTTTGTTTGTTTGTTTCCTGATTGAGCTGATTGTAAAGTCTGAGCACAGTTATTTTCCAGCTTAAATCTTAAATCAGCATGGTTACTATTATCTCTCGTCTAGATAGAAGACCGATTACTCTTTAAGACGCTTGGCCAGTAGGCGCTTTTCTTAAATGGAGCTGCTTATTTTTGTGTTAGACCATCTGAATAAAAAAGTACACAATTACACCTGTTAACATAATACAAAATATATAAAGGCAATCATTTTTCTCCTTTGCAAAGCAGAGTTTATGTATTTATGTAACTGTGGACCCAATTAGTGTGTGTGAGCTCCCATCGTGTGATTGCGTGTTAATCCTCTGGTCTGAAGAAATTCGGTGCTGCATGCTTTTGTATACACAAAATTATAAAAGTATGTGAATCCTTCAGATTTAATGAATAAAAAATCTTAAACACTTTTACAAAACTTATTCTGAAGTTCTGCAAACAACACAGGTTTTTTGTCATTAATAATGCCTAAAAACACTCAATACACAGCATATCATACTGGTAGAAATGTATAATATGCCGGTATAAATGGTTTATTAGCTACTTTCAAAATAAAACAAATTAAAAATATAAATATGAATTCCAATACGCACATTATGCTATAATAGTTTTTGTATAGTGAAGTAGCAAAACTTCAATGTTTCAAATGTGGATAGAAAAAGGCAAAAGTGTATATATTATACTATATAAATATACTAACACAGTGTTGGACCAGATACAGACCTCTAGCTCTGTTGCCCGGTGGATGTAGCACTCAGAAGTCTGCAGGTGCTGTGAGCGCACCACCTCCGCAGCACCCATGGAGTTCCGCAAGTTAGATCCCAAGTTCTGTAGGTGCGAGGGGAGAACACAGGACATCGGTAACCTGCCCCCTACTTTAAATGTTATGCATTAGCTCCACATAAAATAGACCTTGTGGAGCCCTAACCAAAAATATATAAGGGGCCCCAGTAAAGAAAATAATTATATATATATATATATATATATATATATATATATATAGTAATTTTTCTTTTTCACCCTATTAGATACAAGATAACATGCCATACTCTTGAGGCTTCTTCTCTACTTCTTACTAATATTTTCTTAGCTGGTGCAGTTATTTTTTTATATTGTTGTTATGACTGGGAACTCCATTTTCTGTTATTTTGCCTCACTNTGTTCATCAAATATTTATCATTAAGTTGCTGGAAGAAAAAGGTGCTATATGTATGTTTTCATTTCTTAATATTAAAGTAGGTAAAACAACATGCTTATAAAAAATGAAAAAGTTGTACTCTACAGCAACAAACTCCACATATTAAAATATGAATCAATACAATTAATCTGAAAAAAAGTATTTTATGTTTATGTTTTTAAATATTAATTTCCACAATAAATATATATATATATATATATATATATATATATATATATATATATATATAGCAAGCTGATTTAGCAGCAAACATTACAAATAAAGATCATTTGAAACAGAATCATTAATAAATAATGCAAGCTAAATGCCAAATAACTCGCAGAACAGTAGTTGAAGTAGAAATGTAAAAGTGGTAGCATGGACAATGGTGGTGATATGGAAACATAAAAATAATGCAAGTCAATGAAGATTTATAGCTATAAATATTATATCTGTATAAATCAGGGCTCGAATTGGGGACTTTAAGGTGACGGTATGTGCTAAGCCAAAGTTTTTTGTACTGAAAGCCCCCTTTAGCCAGGGAGGGGCGGGGCTTATACAAGGGGCAAGTTTTTTGGCAGAAGAGGTGCTGGTATACCATATTGGCCCACTTTGAGCCCTGGTATAAATATTATAATATTATATTTATTAACTGAATTTATGAGAAATTTGATGTTGTGCCGCAACCACTCCAGCCCACTTGGTAAGTGATGTATGTATACAGTATACAAGTTTAGCAAAAAGTATAAAAGTTATAAAAATATGTTACTCTACATTTAAACACTTCAGTTATTGATTTCTGCACTTACTTAATTTAAACATTTCATTTTTATTACTAAACAATGAAAAATACATATACAGTTGAATTTGTGTTATTGGGATGCCTATGCCTCAGACTATATTTTTCATACAGGTGCGTATAAATGTAGATATTAATGTCTTTTAATATCGAAGGTAAGTGAACAACAAACACTTATGCTCATAGTGTTTTGACCAAGGTCAAAATGTCTGTTATATAAGTATAGCTGACATATATCCTTGGTAGGACTAAGAGTATAAATAAATCCTTGGCTCCTTGTAGAAACACATTTTTAGATAAGCATAGGACATTTATTATTTCTAGTAAACTGGGAACAGGAATGATTAATTAATGCAATGTTAAAACGTTTGCAGGAATTTTAATTGCAAATGACAGAAAATGAAATAATTGGGATAATTGATGCTATTTTATTTTTTTTATACTTTGATTTACTGTAACTTTCTTTGAAAAGAAGATGAAAAAACAAATAAAGTAATGTCTGTTCTTAAGCCACAAGCTCTCCTATTAAAATAATTATGTTCACGTTACAATTTTGTAGTAAAAAATATTTAATACCAACTTCTGTCTCAGATAACATCATAATCCCGGGTTGCAAACTTTTGGTTTCTCCCTCCCTGTGCTGTTATGCACTAGTGGAGCCTTTTGACACATTTTCTGATGTCTGCATGTTGTGGAGCCAGCCATGAATACTGCCGGTATTGTCGGTATGGCGGTATTTTAGAAAGGTTATAAAGTGTAATCTGTTAATCCTGCAATAAAGTAGCAGGCGTGCAGGACAAGCCAGTCTGGCTATCCAATATTGCAACTGCAGGGTTTATTTTAATAAACAGCGGTCATGATTTCTTACTCAACGGTGTTTAATCATAATTTATTCTTAAATCATTCTGAATCTGTATTGCACTTCCTTAGTAACCCTATAATGAGAGGATTTTCACATACAGGGGGACCATACCACATACAGGGGCATCCCAACCTTTGGCGTATACCTGTTTCTAGCAATGTAGATTTATGTACCAAATTTTACTTGTGACTAGAGATTTCTAATAAACTTTTTGACCTGTCAAATAACCGCAGAAGAACAATTGTATTTCATTTAAATAAATTATTCCCAATAGTTGTGTGAAATATTAAGTATTCTATCCTCGGTTTACTTTTACTGAGAGAAAACATAGATTGTTAACATTTCCCTTGGTCATAAAATATTCATGTACAAGTTAACAGTTGTTCTCCAGAATTAATGACTCCCCCAAGTCAATTATTCTTCTTGAAATCCCACGGTGCATTGGGAGCAGACATTTGTTTCTGAATTGCTTGTCAGTTTACTTGGAGAGACTTCACTTCAGCGCAGTTTATTGGCCAATTACATTTCTAAGCATTAATTAGTTTGTTGTTCTTATTTTAATAATCTGACAGGGCATTTCCAGATAGATCAGAGCAACTCATAGTTTAAATATGTTCACCAGAACAGTTTTCTTGCATAAATATGTTATTTATTGAGGACGTAAAACAGTGGCATTACTAGAGTAGATAGATGTAGAGGGTCCTGCTTCAAGGGGACCTGGAGTTGGACAGTGTCTGAGGCTCTGCTATGAAGATTCATTGTGACTTGAGATACATCAGAAGAGCCAGCTTTGAGCAACCGTTCCCAGCTATGTAACTGCAAAGACCATCAAAAGGTTGCATTAGTTGCCAACCAGTCGTCTTCCTCAGATGATAGGTTGAATCTAGTAGGTCATCTGATCAAAAGACCAGTGCTGATTGTGCGTAATAGATATTCTATGTTGTTTGGAGGTTTGAGTCATTTCAAAACCATAGGTAAAAAAAGGGACACACAGTAGTGTGATGAATAAGGAGACAGTGTGATTAAATGGGCCACATATAATTGACCACCACACACAACAGTCACTTCCATGGTCACTGACCACTCTGATGGGCCTTTTATCCTTTTCTGTCCCAGGCCTAACAGTGTAGTGTGAATAATATGTAATAGTGTGATATCTCTTCAGTATATGTAATGGCTTAGTATATGTAAAGTTTGTTTTAATTATAAATTCTATTTATATGCAATAATCACTGTGAATTCCACCATCCAACCTAATTTCATTGACTTGTGGATAGCTATTCAAAGATTTTTTTTTAATTAATCACTCTGTGTAAGTGTTGCCACACTTGGCAGGGTGGTTAATTAAAAAATGTCAGTAAATAATGGATTTACAGTGTAAATGTATTACTATATTTCTGTTGGAAAAAAAACCCATTAATTTAAAATTGAATATTTAGAGATTCAAGTTATAAAATAATAAGTGAATGGGGGTTTGTGCTGATGTTTTTGGCACAGGAAAGGATATGCACGGCTAGTTCTCATTAGTGCATATACAGACATGAATATTTTCTCTGTGGAGTTTTTCTTACATGAAAAGGCTGGAAATGCGTTGACCTTGCAATAAAAATATAGTACATATTTTGTCCAAAAATATTTTGTCCAATTATAAATTAAATCTAACTAAAAAAAATCGGTTGTCCTACTGATAATATAGTTGGATATATATTGAATATATATATATTTTATATATTAAATAATATATTGAAAAATGGCTTCTGTTATCTGATATTCCAACTAGTTAAAAATCAAGTACAGATGTCTATATAACCAAGTACAGATGTCTATATAACCTTGCCCATGTACCCCAAGAACTAGCAGACAGAGGTCTAAGTACCATTTGTTGAGAACCCCTTTTATACACAGATTGAATGAAAATGACAAATGTAAGTATTTCTGTGTTTAAAAGTATTTTGGCCTCTATTTACTTACAGCACCATTTTTGATTGAACGATGCCTTCCACNGTGGGCCTGGTAGTATTGTTCATTAAATTTATTTAAATTTACCTTATTTGCGAGTTCCNGNGATGATAACCGAAGACTCTCAGAGGTTCATACGGAAATAAAACTGAGCTTCATAGTAAATTTAGGCCCTAGAGTTAGTAAATATTATGAAGTGCCAGCCTACATTGAGAAGATAAAAGCAGCGATGGGATACAGTATGTATGGATCACCATGGAAACTGCAGTTTTTCATGGCGATTTATGCTTTAAGATATTGTCACCTGAAAAAAAAAATAATAAAAAACAAAAAAATATTCTGTACGCACTGCTGTAGAAATGCTTAATTAGTTGACAGCTTTCTTAAAAGTCATTTACTTTTAATCATATTAATGTTTGTTTATATCTGTAATCTTACATATACTGTGAAATTAGCAATTCCCACGTCTACTTTGTGTATCATTTAATCAAAATGCAGTTATTCATTTTAATTNGTTTTATCTTTGTTATTTAGATTAGCCTACTTTTCTAGAATATAGTATCAATTTAAATTGAAGATGATAGATTTTTTTCAATATCTTTAGGTGGTTTGGTCACAGATTATGAAGCACAAATTTATGATGTCGCGTAATTACACTATTTTCAGTTTAAGATAATTACTAAATAGAATGAAATAATCAAAGAGAAAAAACTTTAAGAAACAACCTTATTTATCAGAACAAAGTATGTTCATTTACATTTCGTTTTGTTTAAATTATACCAGGACCTAAATTTACTGTGGGATTGTAAGAGTGGGGATGCTCCCCATAGCACCCAATCAGATTCGAGTTCACATTCACCAGAAACTGAGAGCTTGAATCTGATTAGTTGCTATTTGCAACATCCCCACTTATCAAATCCCGCAGTTTGGTAAATTTAGGCNATGGTGGTAGCACAAACTATGTATGTGAATGGTATTTGGATAGCCACTTTTTAATCTTCCTGCAATCTGTCTTCTTAGTAAATTTAGGACCTGTATTGTAAAATGAATCAGAGGCAATGCCCATTTATAACCCCAACCACCCCCTTCTTTCAGAAGCATTTATTTCTATTAAGTCTTCTAGGTGTGGAAAACAGTCACAATTTATCAGGGCACTTGCACACAAGTATCTGATCTGTTATCCATACCATGACCTGTAATGAAGGTCATTCGGTCGAGAAGAGGCCGGTGTTAAGGGTTCATGTAATGAAATACTTCAGTATGGCTTGGTTTAAGACTCTTATGTACTTTCCAGACATTTACTCTATACTAAATTTAAGCAACAAAAGTTGTTGTTTTTCTGATATTTATGCTCAATTATTTATTGCACAGAAAATAATCACAATTAGTATAAATGCATATACACCATACTGAAGAATGNATCCAGAGGTTGAGGCGCACATGACGTACATCCACAGGGTCTGGTCTATCTAGAGGTGCTTGTTTTAGCAGAAACACACAAATCTGTATAGGAAAATTTGAAAAAAAAACCACAATAATATATATTCTAAGTTATACTTAGAAATCAGGTTATTTTACCCATGGAAGAATTACCCACGCTAATGACTTGCACCATCTCTGTGCTCTTTGTAAGATGAATGTGCAGCATGCATCCCTTGCTATTAAGTATATTTAAATGAGAGAAACTCTCCATATATATATATATATATGTGCAGAACAGTCAGATGCACAGGCAGACACAAGGGCCCATCTTTCTGAGTATTTCGGGTCCCATGGGTCAAGTAAAATGTGAATTTTTTTGGTTTAAATTTCATCTAACCATATAAAGAAAGTGCTGTCACCCATAGCACTCAGCAAGTCACTTTTTTTTTCATTCCACATAATAAAAAGTNAATTTTTAGCAAGCTATATATTTCCTTATCTGAGCATACATATGTTGCTGGCATAAATAGACTGGAACAGAATCCTACAGTTTTTCTACTTTTCAGCCTCTCGCCAAGTTAATTCTCTTTCTTCAGATACACATCTACCCTATTGATTTTCTGTTCTCCTTCTTAGGTGGTTGGCGAGTGGAGATTTAGCCGGATCCACTGTGATATCTTTGTCACTCTTGATGTCATGATGTGTACAGCAAGTATTCTTAATCTGTGTGCCATCAGCATTGACAGGTAAGAGACATTGGGAGTAAATGGAATTCTGGCCAGACAACAGTGACTCCTGTGGATGTCATGCAAAATGGAACACTTATTACGTTCATGCTATATTGCTTATCTGTGTTCTCGATGCGAAGTGATTCACCTATCACATTGTATCATATAATATGTGTCCTGATCTGATGCGTGATTTTATTTCAAACATGCTCCAGCTATCTGATGTTCACTCAAACAAATAACGTCCATTGTTATGTGAAAAATGTCCAGTAAATATCAATAAAATTTTTATACAGATATTGAAATTTATTGAAGACTAAAGCNAATAGTAAAACTAAAAGTAAATGAAATATATTACAAGATTTATTTTTTAAGAGAAAAACAATATGTCTAGGGTTGAATACAGATGTAATAATGATAGGTGACTTACGCAATCGCATATCAGTTTCTATCGGATTTGAGTTCACATTCTCCAGAGTGTAAAATTAAAGAGCTTGAATCTGATTGGTTGCTATGGGAAACTTCCCCACTTTCCCATCTCACTGCAATCTCACAGCTTAGTAATTATACCCCATAGTGTTATATAGTTAGGCAGATCGGCAACTGGAACCCATCCATCAGCTTGGAAATCTGCTGGGTTATCTGTCTGCTATAAGCTTTATTTAAAAGAAAGAAGGGGAGTTTCTCTCATTTAATTATACGCAGGGGCAGGGGCCTGTGCATATGCTTGCACTATTTTAGAGATAGTGGACTAAATTCACTAAGTGGGGATGTTGCCCTTAGCAACCAATCAATCTCCCCGCTTAGGAAATTTAAGCCAGTAAGTTGCAGATAATTATATTTAACAAAATGAAAAAAATATATATTTTTAATAAATATTATTGTTCTTTAAAATGTCGGTGCAGTAGAGCATACTTCTACTACACACAGCCATTGCAAAAATTTATTTTATTTTATTTTTTTAAAGCATTAAAAAAACATTCAAATTATTTGTCAATGGTCATGTGTAAAAGTAGTATATCACACAGGCAGTTATTCTATGGAAAAAAAAATTCTATGCGAATAAAGCACAGAGTGTGCTAGAAAACACACCTTTGAATAGACCAGAGCCTGTAACAATATAAAAATTTGGTTCGCTTCTTGAAAACTATTTACTCTGAAAATATTACTTGTTTGTGATTTCCCCAATGGCTCAGAGGTAACTAAACAGCCTTAGAAATGTTTGGTGTTCCTGGTTCTAATGTAGTCATTGTTCATTTAAGTTATAAATATTTTCATTCATGCAATATGTTCAATCAAAAATAAAATTGAAAATATTTCTTTTTTATTTTATACCAATTTGTTAATTCATCAGAAGATTTCCTTTAAGTGGACATAGCAGGGTAAAGGTAAAGCGCACGGCTGTCTTGTCTGTGGGTTGAAAATTCAAAAACTATCTTAGAAATAAAATTATGTTTTTATGTAGAAACAGACACCACAATTAAAAAAAAACTTACCAATGTATAAATCTATAAACAATTAATTGATTTTAAAAGGTCATATGAAGCTAACAAAATAGCTCCATGTTGCTTTTGAAGAAA
>JABWIB010003281.1:24886-38701 GCA_016617825.1 Platyplectrum ornatum | reverse complement strand
GGATAAATTATAGCAGGAACTTGCTCAATGACAAACTGAGTAGCCTAATGGTGGGTGGACAGACCTTGATAAAGTAGGTGAGAGATGGAGATTAGTGAAAGTGATGATGCTCTATAAAGTTGCCAGAGCTATGTGGTGCTAAGGGGGTGGCAGAGGGCACATTGAGCGAGCTGTGCAGCCCAGAAGTACCTTTTGAAATCTGGGAGACCCAACCACTCCACTTCAAGTGGGTCTTTTTTTTTTTAGCACTAACTACTAAATTTATATTGCCCCTCTTCAAATATTAAATTTTGTCCCTGTAATCAGTTGTTATTGAGAGAGTAAAGTACTCATATGCAAAGAAAGGTATCTCAGATCATGGCCTAAATTTACTAAGCAGGGAGATTCCAAAGTGGGGATGTTGCCCATAGCAACCAATTTCAAGCTCACATTCTCCAGTATATAAAATTAAACGGAGAGCTTGAATTTGATTGGTTGCCATGGGCAATTTTCAATCTCCCTGTTTAGTCAATTTNGGCGATTGTTTTTGTCAGTATGTAGAGGAGACTAAACATAATGTGGCCACAGACNACAGACACGCTGTTCATTGCTCATGGGTTGAACAGCCAAAACTCAAGTAATAGAAGTAAACAAACACCTATGCAACTACCTCAAGTGTATGACGACATCTGCAAATGAATAAAGGTTAAATGCGACTAAATGAGCTTACCCAAGTCATTCAGTAAAGAAGCTGATGTTAGATGACCCTGTNTTAAGAGCTGCCTTCTGACTTCTTCACTCTCAATGTGTAATTCAGATACCATGTTGCAGGGAATGTATCCAGTCCTTTCTTCATATTTTCCCCGATAAAACCCATCAGTATCCTTATCACCAAAAACCTGTTACATTTATTTAAAAAGAAAACAAAAAAAAGGAAGAATCATGTGTGATAACCTTTTTAATTTAACAACAATAGAAGCCGTTTTGCATTGGTTCNAACAGGTTGCACCCAGTCTTATAATATCTAATTTTGCTTAAGTTTATTTCTTTCTTGTCACACATGACAACTATTGAGNTAATTCTAATGCTAAGCAAAATAACCATTATGTAATAACTTGGATGTATACTTCACTACAAACATATAACNGTTATATAGTGTATTTAATATTAAACTTTAAGACTGGCAGTAACATAGTATGAAGAGCTTGGGGTATGTATATTTCTGTTGATACGTTTTCAGTGTTACTATTAACCACGGTTATTTAAGGCAGCTGAGAATTATCATATTCTGCTCAGCTCNGCACTAATCACAGGAGTCCTGGCTATTGCCTAAAAACAGGAACGCTATGTCTTCATTGGTTGGATCCTTCTCGGTGCAGCAGTTCCGGGCAGGGTATCTTCTTCCATTTAAATCTGCCAGAGACAGTCCCTTACTGCAGGCTATACTGTGCTCTACAGGGTCTGGAATCCAGGGAAAATGTATTTACCTGTAAAATCTGNCCCTCTTTGAATGGTAATTCTTCCATATAGGCATCAGGGTTAGGTGACATTGTCACTGGATCATAATCAAAAAGTGCCACAAATATTCTTATAGACTCTTCTCTAGTTTCTAGTGCATTTTCTGTACAATAATTTGGCTGTTTAGAATGTGCAGCATCTGTTGGAGGAAAGGACCTCTTTAGTAAGACAATTTTGTAACGGCACCATATTAAATATCAGAGTATATCAAGAGGAGTACAAATNATTTACCTGAAGTCAGGTGACTGATTCTTCCTTTCCAGTCTGATGACATTTCTTTTGCTGCTAAAGGTGTTGATACCAATGGCTCTTCACTCCAATCATCCTACAAATAAAGCAGTAAGTTAAACATCATCATTTAATACTAATCAAGTTTTCAGCTCAATTAAAACATGGACCAGATAATGCTAGAACAAACCAAACAAAAACATGATATTACACACAATACTCCTCACAATAATTTACACCAATCTTACTTATGGAACATTTGACTGTTCAAAAATATAATAAGTGATAGTCATTATCCTTGAAATTACAGTTTAAATCTGAAAGTTATATAAATAAAATTTTAGAACATGATTGGCCATAAGGTCTTGTGTGATTATTCTGTTATTATATGCATTAAATAAAAAAAAATATATATAAATACCCCCACCAATCTCACACTATGCTATGTAAATTATTTAAAGAGGAATACTGTATGTTTAATAAATCACTCTACAAAGCACTTAAAGCAGAAGCAGTCAATGAGCAGCCGTGGAATTCCAGAACANTTTTGTCCAGCGGGTTCATTTCTTAGACAATGTATGAAGCAAANAGGAGATGGAGCTAACAAAGCTACAGCCACTACATACGGCATCTAATACCCAGACAAGGGAGGAAACCACTGAGCACACCTTTGTANATATTGGAAAATCAAACATCGCCTTTCCTGGACATTCGTTCCAAGCTGTCCGTAAAATTGTATTACTTGTTGCTCTGCTGTTTTTATCAACTCTACTGCTGCACGGCTGAGATCCATAAATCTTTCCAATGTGGAGTAGATGTGGGTTTCCCTTGATATTATCGGTTTCCACAGCATGTGCCTTGATTGGATTCTTCATCTCTTTTTTCCTTCTTGTATACTGGATAGGCTCAGAGTGGCCAGAACTCTCACTCCAAACTTCCCTGTCGGTCTGAGAGCTGTCTCCCCAAAGATCAACTTTGTTTCTGCTGCTATAGTGAGCTGGGGATGACAGTGCCTCCTCCTCTTCATCTTCTGTATCATATTCCACATCTATTTCTAAATGCCTAGTGCTTAAAGAACCAGATGTTTTCGTTTTCATTTTTGTGGGACCATGTAAATGGCGCCTTTGATCACTTCTGGACAGTTTGGATTTTGNAGATCTGTGACCTTTCGAAGACATTTCCCGAGCTGCACAATATGCTACATGCTCTTTCTGGTTGTTACTTCTGGAATTGTTAACGGAAGCTTGGCTAGAATTTGTGGCCAAGCGGCTGCAATGCTCACGCCCATCATTCTGCTTCTTCCGGTTTCCTTCTGTGATGTAGTAGCTTTTATCACTTACATGGTTGTTCTTTTTTGTATTCCATGTAANGCTTTCAGAAGCAGGCAACTTTACAAAGTCAGGTGAAGAATAAGAAATACAGCTTTTAGAATTAATCCAATCCTTGTCAGCACAGGGACAGTTCTCTTCCGCACATTCAGATTTCCTGTTCGCATTGATATCTTTGCAACAAGTAGGTAGGCTTACACTAGTTTCAACTACTGGTTTCTGTGGCAATGCTTCATAAGCTTTCATGTACTGATATTTCTGTGCCTCCATATTACAGTGCGGGGTCTTAGATATAACAGGCAGGGAAAGATTTTCCTCATCTTCTTCTTCTTCAGTTACCTCTGGTATACTAAACAGTTTCTTGCTGCAGTGTTTCTGTAATGGCAAATCCAAAATCCTCTCCAGAATTTCCTCATCGCTGTCTGTCTCACAACATTCCAACTATGTATTTCAAAAGAATCAAAAAGCACAGAAGTAGATCATAAAAACATTGCGCACACAACAAATACAGTAGAAACATTTTAAACTTATGACAGTAAATTGTATAAAAATGTCCTTGTTAGCTTGTTCTTTTTATAGTCCGTTTTTAGGAAATTCACATTTTATATACAATAATTAAATCAATGCATTTCAATGAGTAAAAAAACGTAAAAAGACTTCCAGGTCTAAATGTAAATTCCAATTTTAAACCTTAAAATAATTATACAGCAGAAATATGGACACATAATGGAACAGATCTAGATTTAAAAGAAAAAACAAAAAAAAAGCTACACAGATACAGATACATTGTCTCCTGGTTAGCGTGCTAAGCCTGGGGATGCCACTCATTGCGCTCTTAACCTCTACCTTACAATTTTCCAATTGGAAGTTTGAATAGGACAATGCACAACTTTCCTATACTGTGGATATATTCCAATCCCTGAAAACCTATTTAGATATGGAAGTAGACACCTGTCTTAATATTTTCGTGCTGTCTAGCACATCAAAAGATATAGCGTTCACTATCCCTATAAGATAAATATTATATAATATTGAATGTATATACATACGTCTAGCATATCCCCACTGTACAATTTACATACATCTTCACTCCCACTAAAGCATAAACAGAAAAGAAAAATCAACACTAATTTCTCTTTTGTTAATTTGGGGAACACTGTGATGTTTGATTGGACATGGCACTATAGAGCTGAGCACAAGAAAATTAAAACTGTCTCAGGAGAATCTAAGCCCCTCTCTAATCCCCCCAAGGACATCAGTNTAGCTTTAGTGCCCATTGGGAGTTTGATGCCAATCACTAGAGGAGAAACAGAAGGAGGTGGCAACAGCATACAAGTCTGCACTGTAAGCCATGCAACCGTGATTACATGCTAAGCACAGAGCTTGCAGTCCATAACACNTACTATACACTGTCTCCACAGCAACTGGTTTTGGAGAGAGACAGTCTTAAGTTTCCCAAATCCACAGCNCCTCTTACTAATAAGACTTCAGAGAAAGGAATTTAATGGTAAGCAACAATAAATCTTATTTTTGTCTAGAATTAGTCCATAATTACTATGATACAGTTTTTCATGTCAATTAAACAGTGATGAAGTCATTTATTGTCTTTAAGTCCAGACATGCATAATTCATAAACTTACATTACATACCTTCCCTGCACTGTCCGCTCCCGTCCTTGCTGATGACTGCCCCCAATTTTTGATATTGTGATTACCATTGAGATCATTTTCCTCATCCTCTTCCTCCTCCAGGATGTCAGATAGGTTAGAACTACGACTATGATCAATTTGTGTGGCATCCGAATGTGTATCAGACAATAGTTCACCAACATCCTAATTCAAATAATTAGGAAGGAAACACATCTTATAATCTGAAACAGTCAATCTGAGACTATGAAAGATGCTATAAACACCTTCGTATTCTATATATTTCCCAATATGATCATTTTAGGCGCACATATAAATCACTAGTACTTTGTGTCAAGCTAGCAATGTTGCTCATGCTAGTATAAATTAATGTTTGCATTATGTGCCCATTAATTACTATTGCTAATAATTACTAATGCCAGCAATAGGTTCAATAGGATGGTTATTATAGATTTATACAGCGCTAGTATATATATAAAAAATAGGATGGTTGAAGAAAAAAAACAAAAACAAAACACTTTGACCTTCACTGGTGCAGTGACTACAGAACGTAAACACATGTAAATACGGTAAATATTATATAGGTAAGTAATGGTAACTTTTAAACCTTTTATTCTTTTTTCACTGACACAAAATTATATAAAACATAAAATCTGCTTTTAAATGTAAGAGTAGGTACTGACCTCTACTTCACTGCTTAAATTAGTCTCGCTCAATTTTTGATCTTTTTTAACCACTTCAAGAAAGTCCTCAATTGAAGCACCCCGGCAGNTCACACCACTTGTAGTAATGTCTGTGTCCTCTGATACAACAGTCTCTGGGCTTGAGCAGTCCTCTTTGGCAACTGTGTTAACTTGTATATTGTTTTCTTTGTCCCACGTTATTGGCAGACCACTAGTTGCTTGGTCACTAATTATGTATTCTTTGGTGTCTGAACATTTCTTCATGAATGACAAATATTAAGCATTAGAGAATATAACCAAACAGGACTAAATAATCAGCACATTCAGAATATAACCTTTCCATATGATTAATCTACACACAAATAAAAATATGGGACAAATATTGCATTAACAGTAAAGTAAAGGTATCAGTTCTTATATCAGTATGGGCTGGTGGATTGTCAGTCTATAGTACACAGTTTCTTTGTATTCTAAAGCCATAGGCAGCTTCAATTTGTGTTCTATTATACATTAGTTTAGTGTTCAGGTTACTCTTTGTTCTTAAAACTAAATTTATTTCTGATTAAACTGTATTTTGATTGTCCTACTTAAGTGTGAATGACCCTAATTAGAATAAGAATGTATTATGTTTAATGCCTATTTTTAGTACAGCATCATTTTGTGCACACTGATCTCCCGAGGCACAACCAGCTTGAATATTCCCATCTAAAATGCTATACTCACTCATTTTCTGTTCATTAAGCCACTTGGTCTCAGCCTGTGTTATATTGAGCATCTAGGATTGTCTTTCTTTAAAATGTGTCTGTTTCCTTAATGATCTGTCACACAATGTGCCNCTTTATCCAATTTAGCAGAATAAGAGCCATTACTGTTATATATTTAATAAGTATGTATTTTCACAGAACTCCCCCACTAACACTAACAGATGAAAATCGTATTTGCAACTAACCTCTATGCAGCAATATGTTCTGCATAGCTTATCTTATCAAGAAATCAGACATCCTTCTGTGTCTTGTAGTTAGGAACCTACTTGTGACATTGTACTTTTACTTATTTAATTGGTTCCCACATATGACACAGGAGACACATGCCACTTGTTAAACATGTGGTTTATATCCTGTGCCTTCTGTATAGCCAGGCTTGTCCTTAATTGCTCAATAAGAATCCAATAACATGTAGAAATGTGGTGGAGAGGTATGATTACAATCCTACAGTTCATAACAGGTGCAAGAAATACAAGAACGGGTATGTTTTACAACAGCTAAATATGAACAAAGTATTTTCAAAAGTTGGCTGATGAACTGTCAAAACTGATTAGATTTATCCATTCTATGACACTTATGCCTGATGTTTTCAACTGACCAGCGATTCATACAAAATATAGAATACTTACTTGACTTTCATCTTGTACGGCTGTCACTCTTGTTTGCATCTCAGTTGCTTCTAAGCTGTTACAAAGTGTCTTGGTTGGAAATGGGAGACTGAGAGCTTCAGGTAGAGAGGAAGGAACATTGTCCTGGGTACCTTGGCTTGACACTTGTACTTCTGAAGGCTCTGAACTGGAAGATCCTTGGCAATAACTAGAGGAAGNACTAAGCGGTGAGATGGGTATATGTGGTAAGGTCCGCATAGTTTCTACAGAGCCAACTGTATTGCAGCCTGTGCGAATGGTAAATTTGGTCTTGGCATCTGCTGGATTGTGAAGTGTGCAGGGAGATGATGAAGTAAGAGGTGATGTTGGAAATGTCTCAGACTGAGAGCATATGTTCTGCCCTGATGCTGTAATGATTGTGTTAGAAAAGTTATTTGACAATGAAGGACTGTCAGGGAATTTTATGAAGGCAGAGGGTATTTGAGCTGGCACAGAGTCCACAGATTCCCCACTGGGTGACATTGTTTTAACAGATATTTCCCGAGAAACTTGCAGCAGCTGCAAGTGAGACATTCCGAGCAACACACTGCCAGCTGTGGGAGAAGTAACTTCCAGTACCTGAATGTGGAGGTAAAGATGAGGTAACAGAGTTTATTTAACATTTTTCCAGTGTGAACAATATAAACAGTACATGACAGTACAGCCCAATCCAATCTCCCCCACCCCACAAGTTAGTTCTCACACCTTTTACATAAACATCCTTTAGCTCAATGCTGGACCCAGCACCATTTTGATTGCCCCCTATCCCTAATACCAGTGCACGTCGCTAGTCCCTTCCCACTGGCTTGCCCCCTCTTTCTCTCCAGAAGTTAACCACAACCCTTCATATTCCGAAATTCCCTGGGTGTCACCCTACAGGTGGGAGTCTTCCCTGATGTGTTTGAGTGGAGGTTTGGGAAAATGTTGCCTCTAAATGCAGAGCAAATACTCCTTCTATGACCCCCTTTATATAAAACAATTACCAGCCCTGTTTCAAAACTTAAGGCAGATCTGTTGCACTGGACATATTGTGGCTGGGCAATATCATTGATGCTAAAATGAACATAGTTCTCAAGTTAATATATTATTTTTAATGGCTGCCTGTACACCATTTCCAAATGTATTTGAAACATTAAACACCGCAGTTTAAAGTTTTACTTCTTTAACCCACTAAGGAGAAATCTAGTATACCTTCTGTCCATCAGCATATACAGCATAGCCAGTTACTCTGACTCCATTTGATGTCCCTGCAGCATCAATTGTTACTGGCAGCCAAGTGATGAGGAGGACACCAGGTTTTGGACCTAGTTCAACCTGAACATCAAGTGGAGCATCTGGAGGACCTGANAAATAGAATAAGACATTGCTATGTTATAATAGCAATACTATAAAATAAGTTCAGCTTCAAATATAAAATTGAATGTTTACTAATAATTATTTACTAATTAAAACATTGTTTTAAGGAAGGTTACCTGCCGCTGGAGTTGTTAATTGCATCACTGTAGTCTTTGGCTCCCTCCTTTCTATTGGTAACTCCAGAGGAATTCGCTGTGGTCGTGCTTCCACTTTTACATTATACATGGTGCTGGGCCTCAAGCTGCTGAAAGTATACCAGTAAGTTCCTGGTTTGGCCAGGCCACAGCTTTCCTCATTAAGATACAAGGCATGTGAATAGTTGCTGTTACATGGCTGCCATGTAATTTCAGCAGATGTGGCTGAAAGGCTGCGAACACGTAGCTGTGTTGGAGCAAGTGAGTAACCATAGCCAACCAAAATAGTGCAACGCATCCTATCAGAGCCGCCATTCTCCGTCATGCTCTGAACTGAAATTCGGTACGTTCGCGTTTTAAGTTCCAACTTCTCAATCAAGGATTTTGTTTGTCCTCCACAGCGAACATTTTGTCGAAGTTCATTATCCACATAAATATTATAACTAAGTATATTTGCACTACCTGCAGCTACAAGAGGAGGTTCCCACCCAACTACTATGCTACGGGCAAGTTGTTTTATGAGAGTCAGCTTTCGAGGGTAAGGCACGGCTGAGACATCAGCAGTTCCCTCACTGTTTCCTTGCATTGGCAATGGACTGAGGCTGCTTCCATCATCATCTTCCTCACTTCTTTCTATACTGCTTCCACTCAAAAAGCTAATGTCCTTTCCAGAACTCTGTGAAAGCTCATTGGCTTCGCCAGGGTGAAAGGCTATCAAATCATCATCAGATACACGCTCCACAAAGTTTGAAGGAACTAGTCCACGTCTTCCATCCATTAATTCCCCTATTAAGACAAGAGGTCCAAAATATTAGCAGTGTCAAGTTGGAAATATATACAAGTTTGAANTAGAATTGTTTTCTTCTCACAATCTTTTTATTGGAGCAAGCGAGGTAAAGAACAGANATACAAATGGTACAGAGTGCATGCACAAAAGGGTACATATAGTTTATTTGAAATTAAGTGCAGTGTTGGAATCATAATAGTAACCGTAAGTGCAGTCAACACTATGCAGAAAATAGCAAAACTTGAATTCAAAATTTAAATTAGTGGAACAAAATTATTAGCTTTAATCGGACAGAAATAAAACACTGGGACATGCAATAAAATAGGAGGGTAGTAGGTTTAGACAAAACAATATATACATTTTGCTATCTATGGGGCCGATTCAATCCCCTTCACGCGAATTTTATCTGCCTTACGCTGTTTGTAAGGCAGGAAAACTCGCGTTTTTTCGTTCCCACCTCATAGAGGTGCATACAAAAAGACGCAAGGTTTCAGTCCCGTAATTGACGGGATTTCCCGTCTTCACGAGGGATTGAATCGGCCCCTATGTGTCTAATAAATTTTTTATTTATACTGAGCATATATTATTACTGACCTACTCTGGTTTTCATTAACATTTAAGATGATACTATTAGATATTTATTTATTATAAACCACTGTTTGNGGTATAAGGATATTCTAACACAAAATTAAAAACAAATAGGATCTAAAACCATTATGATTAGTAAAATAAAAATAAAAAAAAAAAAAGGACACGGATTGGATGAACCAAATGGTTCTGATCTGCTGTTATATTCTTGGATTCTAGCCAAACACTGTGGAATGGCATACCTCAAATAAATGGCTTTAATTTTAAACCGTAAAGTCCTTATGTTCGTAGACATCTCATAGNTATATTATTACTGACCTACTCTGGTTTTCATTAACATTTAAGATGATACTATTAGATATTTATTTATTATAAACCACTGTTTGGGGTATAAGGATATTCTAACACAAAATTAAAAACAAATAGGATCTAAAACCATAATGATTAGTAAAATAAAAAAATAAAAAAAAAAGGACACGGATTGGATGAACCAAATGGTTCTGATCTGCTGTTATATTCTTGGATTCTAGCCAAACACTGTGGAATGGCATACCTCAAATAAATGGCTTTAATTTTAAACCGTAAAGTCCTTATGTTCGTAGACATCTCATAGAAGCAATAAAAAATGAATCCTGTATGTGTTATATTAATCTCTTAAAGAAAGGTTTTAAACCGGAAATCAGGCCTCCACATACCCACCTTCATAAAATCCATCATCATCCATGTCTCCATAGATATAGATGTATTCCCCAGCTGTAAGAGGCAGTTCAGCTTCAGGGTTTTCATTGGGTCCATCAAATGGATTGTAACTAAAAATATTAAATATTATCCAATGGTCATAAAAATAACAAAACAAATTTCTCGCCTTCCCCACTTAATAATCACTTACAANAAATTCACCTGGTATCTCACTAGCACAAGCATAATAGGACAATGGGGAGACCTGCTATCCCCCACCCCAAATTCCCCAGGTATCAGCATAGACTACAGTTGTTTGTAACCACCTTTTTCAGCATTTGGCAGATAGCTGTGTGTGTACAGGGATGTGTTCTTTTGTTCCAATCATTACAACAGATAAGTGCAATAATAATAATGGATACTTGCATAGTCTATTTGCACAGTATAAACATGCTTTATAGGAAATGTACATTAAAAATTATAAGGTACATTCTCAATCAATATTGTTTAAAAAAATTAGTTTAACCTGGCAAAAAATGTATTTACACTGGAAAAGGCAAGGTTTTCTGGCAAACATCATTTAACAACCAGTTTTATTTTGATTATAAATTGACCGATTTTGTTTTACATAACATAATATTATCACCTATATCGGGCGAGGAATACTTGTAGCTTAGCAGTGGGGCGAATTTCAGGTTCTGGATTCAATGAAACACTATCAGCATCTAAGTCCTCCATTTCACTGGCAGTGTCCACCTAGTAAAACAGGATTAACAATTTCTTGTAAGAACAATACATGTTATTTTAGATTTAGACAGCTTTACAAGGAATGATAACAAAAGTGAAAAACCTCCCACAAATAAATGAAAAATAAAAAAAAACCACAAGCCCCCCCAAAACATACATATATACCAATATTAATGATATATATGTATGTGCCTGGTCCTGCCTTTTTAATGGAATTTTTTTTTTTGACAGTAAGGTGTAGCTAATGGGAATCTAATAGGGGTGAGATAAGGTGATACACTGAGCATAGCCCTTACGCAACAACTTAAGTTCTGCAATGTCAAGTGAGGACATAGCAGAAAGTTAAATGGGTCAGCTCTCGTAACTCCATGCATGTAAGGGAAGTGTTATTCCCCATGTCCTCGCAGGAGTCAGGAGCGCATGGAGCTCCAAGTACAGTGGTAGGAGGTCTTGATCTGGCCCAATGAGGACAATTTTAAAAGAACATGGATGTTTAAGAAAAGGCAATTGTTTTCTGGCTTACTTCTGGTGTCGGACAAGACTTGGAACTCTCATGTGTGGATTCTGATTTTGACGAT
Organism: Platyplectrum ornatum; assembly: GCA_016617825.1. Classification (NCBI taxonomy): domain Eukaryota; kingdom Metazoa; phylum Chordata; class Amphibia; order Anura; family Limnodynastidae; genus Platyplectrum; species Platyplectrum ornatum. The sequence goes on along the minus strand of JABWIB010003281.1, from coordinate 27,040 downwards.
ATCTGTGGTACTTCAGGCTTTTGTTTATCTTTGGAAACTGCATGATTCCGGATTTCAGTATGGTTGACATTGTGACTTAAAACAGGTGTCTCAGGTAGTTGTTTCTCCTCTTCAACTTTGCTCTTTTCTTCAAGTTTTAAGAGAACAGATTCATTCAAGTCTAAAATGAACAAATGGAAGTAAACAAATAACTGCGAAAATCAAGTGTAATGTAACTATAGGATCTCATTAAACATAAAAAAATATTTGGGGGGGGGGTGGGGGGGTGGATTTATGGTCACCCCCATTGCTAAATCTTTTTCTATGTAGACTTCTGCAAGTGAAGCCCCCTCCTCTCTCCAACCCAAAATCAATGGCTTTAAAAAATCATCACACTAATGAGAGTCAGGAAAAAACTTAGTGTCCTCCAGATGTCAAAAGGGAAATGCTTTATTGACAAGTAAGAATAAATATCATGTACTCTTAAATGCATCTGGGCACATTGCATGCATGACTGATATGACTGAGGCTCAAAGACCCCTAAACTCAAAACCTTCCTATAAAAGGTTGAATCATTGGAGGCAAATAACTGAATTTTATAGTATTTTGTAAAGGAGCACCAGGTAGCTGCCCAACACAGTTAATGAACAGGCATCTCTAGGGTGATCTAATTAACATGGTAGAATAGACTGAGAGACCAGGGCCNAAATTCACAATTGCTNGGGAATTGAAAAGTGGGGATGTTGCCCATAGCAACCAATCAGATTCAAGCACTCAGTTTCATTTTACACACTGGAGAATGTGAGCTTGAATCTGATTGGTTGCTATGGGCAACATCACACTTTTCAATTCCCCAGCAAAATCCCCACTTAGTGAATTTAGGCCCTGATACAAGCTTACTTGGTGCAGCAAATCCATCTGGCTATCGATTGCTTGTTACCAGGTCAGTTCCACTTATGGACAGAACCAGGGTGTCAGATGTGAAGATTACAGCAACCCCTCTGAGGAGGACCTGATGAGGTACCAACCCAGGAATACTGTATGGNCAATTTCTGGAAAGTTACTTTATCCTGGTGCAGAAAGGGACAGGGAGACCTACAGGAGAATGTACTGTGTTTCAATAGAATCACATTAGGACTTCGGAATAGCCAATTACTTATAAAATAGAGACCTAAAATCTGAACTTTAAAGGATCCCAACCTNAGGCCCTAGTCAAGACCATCTTAAAGTAAGTCTGAGGGACCGATTCATTCACAAAGCAAAGATGAGAAAAAGGTGGTTGCGCACTTTTTCCCATCTATAACAGCAGTGAAAATTTCTGTCTTTTTATACACGGCTCTATTAGCCGCAAGATAAAAAAAAGACATTTCCCCCCTTACGAAGGATGTGAAAGGTGGTGGTGGGGGGGGGGGGGCAAAGTGCATTGAATCTGGCCCTAAGGGTGTAGAAGGACAAAATGTATGAGTGAAATACTTAGCAGCAACCTATGTATGTGCACCATATTCTGTGTACATATGAGCAGATACCACTAACGGCTTTGAACACAGTTTGGATAATAGACTCCTAAAGGCTAACAAAAAATGATCTTGTGGACAGGGTGATATGCACAGCCCGTGAACTGAAAAAGTGTGAGCTTTAACTACGACAGCAACAGTGGATGAGCCTTCATGGTTAAAGTCCTTGTCAGTGTCCATCACAGAGTNAACTAGTGTAATGTTGCAAATGGAATGGAAGTATCATTCCATTTCTAATGCCCCACAAGAGTATACATACCCCTGTTATTGCCAGCTACTAGTGAGCTGTCACAGATGGATCAGAGGTTGTCAATTTCCCTAGCAAAATCTACACAAGGTGTTGCCAGGGCTTTATTATTAGAACGCCTTCCTACGGTTCCTTAGTGCATAGCAGGAAAATACTATGGCTGTAACCCCAAATGTGGATTTGGTTTTTGGCACCAGACAAATACTAGAGATTACAGATGCAATAGATTTAGTCCTCCAAATTCTCTTTACAGCAAAAGAAACAGATTTTCTGTTCATCAACTAAGGTTTGAGACATCATTTTAGAGGCACGGCAATTTCCGAAACGTAAATTTATCCTCTACCAGGAGAGGAGGAAGTCAAATGCGAATCATTACACTAGATCAGGGGTGTCAAACTGAAATTCATCGGGGGC
>JABWIB010003281.1:8833-23756 GCA_016617825.1 Platyplectrum ornatum | reverse complement strand
CAGTCTTGTTTGAAAGTGTCCACAGGCTGCACTGAGCAGCGTTTCTGTGGTATAGACGGCGGGCCATCAGGCAAGGTTTGGCGGGCCGGATTTGGCCCGCGGGCCTTGTGTTTGACACCCCTGCACTAGATGGATGCCCCTATTTCCAGACTGGTCAAAACTACAGCCATCCTGATACAGGAAGGTGTTTGATATTATAGATATTGGATGGCATATGGCCTCAGGTAATCTATTTCATCCAGGATTGGCTACCGNCTGGACAAGCAATCATAATACTCAGACTGCAAAGGAAAGCCATTCAGGTTGCCTCAATGTCTTGATTTACTAACCCAGAGCCTTCTTCAATGGCTTTAATGGATTGGTTACATAAACCATGATTCTCCTAGGGTTTTTGACCAGCAGTTGTAAAAACAATGATACCAGCAAGAAAACCTTCTTTGGCATCAAGCCCATTATAGAGTCTGGAAGGATTATATTCTTACCACTGTTTTTTCAATCTAGGTTAGCTATATCCCCTTTCTCACTACACTTTTTAGGGGTATTTTCAACAAAATTTAGTTTTTTTTTCTTCTCCGTTCACAGAAATCAGGTCTACCTTCAAAGCCTCTCCTCAGTCCTCTGCGCCATACAGTTTCACAGTAAACCTCTAATTGCCCCTCTGCCTCTCTCCAAAAGCTGTGTCCCAATTCCCACATGTCAATAGGCCACTAAGTTTCTACCCGTCACACCAGGGCCCCCCCAACACTGACAAGCTCTCACCCCCTTCCTCTAACAACTAGTTTATTTACTACCGCCTGTCCCATGCTGCACTTGTAAACACAGGCTTATAATGTGGTGATGTAGAAACCATTTCCTCACTTTGTAAATGGCAGACAGCAAAACTAAAAAAAATAAACTAAGAAAAATAATTGCCATTAAAACACTGAACGCTGAATATCGCTTCCAGTAACCACCCAAATCCAAAGTGCACTTGAATTAAACTTGAGAACTGTGAGGGGAGGAGCTTCTACAGTGCCTCAATCATCCCATACTCGCAATTATTCAGAAATTGGATTTGTAAATAGTTGCTGGGTAGAAACATGTTAGCTTTTGCAATCACTACATGCATGAGAATGATCTGATCAGAATGAAATAAATTTGATCCAGAGTTCCAACTTCTCGTACTTGAGGGGTATAGTTGAGGGGAGGGTTATAGTATTACAGTATAAAAAGGGAAGCAAGGTCCTGCATTCGCATAGTCGTACAAAACAGTTGTTTCCCAAATTTTGCACATATTTGTNGAAACCATTCTATAATTATAATGATTATCCCTAACCTAAAACTGGGGAAAAAAAACCCCAAAGAAAGTCCTACTTGAAACCTGAAGTGATACAACATGCATGCAATAAATGGTTCACACTGGTGAGGTTATGCACAGTGCACTTTATCATTTGGTGCATTTCCAACACACAAACATTTCAATTTGTTCACCTCACGTCCAAAATCACACAAAACCCCACACCAACACCAGGTGATTCAAAAGTTTGGGAGTTCAGTACCATCCACCGAGACATAAATAAAGCTCGGACTGTTGTCAACCAGACTAATGTCTACCCAACTGATCACTTCCCAGGAGGAGAACTCATCTAGAAAAAAAAATGATTAGAAAGGACTGTAATAACATATTTGCATAAACATTCAATGAACAAGAAGTTTGTGCTTTACTACTATAAGTTTAAAAGGATGTAATTTGGATGAACATTATTANATTTCAAAACTTTTTGCTAAAATATTAGCACTGCTTTGAACTAACTTTTTGAATAATTGTTACTGTGGCATTTTATACTATGTTATTTTATACTGCCATTTATTATTTGGGCTATGGTAAGAGGCAAATGGAGCNTCTCATACCAGCCTATCCCCATTCTACTCCTCTTCCCTGCCCCTAGAAGACAAATAAAAAAAAAATCTCTACATACAAAATACTTGAAAATGAGAAAGACAGAAATGTTTCTAAACCAAAACTGTGGTAAGAGAAGAAGGCAGGCTACTAACAACAGGCTGTTGCGGGAGGAAAGAAAACTCATGTATTTACTAGTAAAGTTAAATACAAATAGGCCAATGAAAAAAATGAAAACAAAGAATACAAAACAGAACACTAATTTACAGCAGTATATTTACTGACAACTGACAGACTCGAGATAAGGGGCANCGAGAGGGGAAGAGCCAATAACTATCTACTATACCTCTCTATTCTGTGGAACCTGATGGCAACATAAATTGACACATAGCAGCATTATAAATTGCATAAAATACTTTTCACCAAGGTAAAATAGTCTTTAGCACAAAACATCACCTCCTCTATCTTGCTGGGCTGGATTGAGGCCAGGGGTGGAGCAACCTTGAGGAGGCGGCAGTTCAGAAGTACCCAGGGTACATGTCAGCAGGTCAATGTTACCAGTTTGCAGACGAAACCTTTCAAGCTCTTCGGACAGAAGACTAAACTGCTCTGTCTGACTGCGACATTTCTCCTCTAAGAGCTTCACTTTAGCCTGGGAGAGAAAATAAAGATACAACTAAAAGGAAAGAACCAGCATTATAATACTTTATTAAACTTGTGGCCATCCTTTCACTTTTCCCCCAATTTAATGATCATTTGTCTAAAAGAAATTGGGAAATTTAAATAGATGTGTTGATGTGCTCTATCCCACAGCCAGTTTAATAAAATATTGTAACATCATTTATACATATAATTAAAAAGTAACAAAAATAAACGAAGGGCAAATTCAGCACACCTACCCCCATTGGGCTTCAGTGTGGATTTGTAGAATATATAAGTCGACAACTGGATTACTTATCATATGGATTCAACTATATCATGAAACAAATAATTAGGTTTTATTTTGAACATTACCTGTAAAGTATCCAAAGTGTTCTGTGCATGAAAAAAAGCAAGAGACAAACATGACAATCGCATAGATTTAGCATTAATCTATTGCCATTTTAAGTAGTGTATATATTTGTGACACAGGTTAGNATGTACATTTTCGCCTAATAAATAACATTTTCTACCTCCAATAGTTGCACTGCACCTTCATGTTCTTTCTTAGCTTCAACTTGGGCCTGAAAATAAATATGCTTTTAGAGTAAGTGGATATAAAGGCCATTCAAACATATTTTTGGTACATACAAAACAATAAAGCTTAATGTATGAAATTTATTTAAGACAACCACTCAACCTTACATATTTGTTGGTCTGGTTTCTTTGTTTAGTATTGTTAAATTCAAAAGTCAACAGGTGTTATTCAGAGACCAAACAAAAATTCATATTCCTAAATATTAAGCTAACTGAAAACCTTACATACTCACTTGATTCATAGTGTGTATTCAGTGGTTAAACATTCTATGAGATGTAAAGTTTACTTTAATGTTATTTCTCAAAAACGGTTTACCAGCTGTACAAGTTNAGCAAAAGTTTACCTGCTGCAGACGTTTAACTTCCTCCTGCCTCTTTTGTAGTGCTGATACAGCATCCTCATGATCTTTCTCCAGCTGTTGCCTTCTCTCCGCCACATCTCGCATGTGCTGTGAGGAATAAAAAGTGAGGGATTTGTGTGTCAAAACAATTGAAACTATTTACAGTAAAAAGATTTGTGGGATGCCTTACCACTGGGTGATTGTTGTAACTTATGCCCTCAATGATGTACATGTTCTGACAGTACCTACCTTCTGTATGACTTTTGTGAATATCCTTGTTTTTTCTGTGTGTGAGACTTTGTGGTTAAATAAATAATTTATAAAAAAAAAAAAAAATTTGTGGGAGCTTCTCTGGTAAAACGGCTGCTGGTATCACACTGCTGTTCCCAGCAGTTTCAGCAGACTGCCCCTTTCTTCTCCCCACTAAAACTGAACCAGACCAGTCCCATGAAATCANACCAGTCCCATGAATTCTGGGATTACATGCTTCCAGGGAATATANCCTTCAGGGAGAATAACTTGAGAAAGCAAGCAAAAAAAAAAACAACCATTTTAACTAGCCAGTAAAATGGTTAATATGTGAAATAAGGACAGATATAAGCACATGATTCACTCCCCAGTTGTTTCCATATCCCCATTGCACTCCAGAAAACAACAGGATCCTAGACCTATGGATCATTTCAATGTATTACAGAAAACCAGGACCCGTGTGTGTGTCATATATCCATAAGAAAAATTACTTAAGTTTGCTTTAAATAAAACTACTGTCAATGGCAATATTTCAAACAGTGAACTAATGATAATGCTAAATGTATCCCCTACGATGCCTTAATATAACATTTATGAGCACAGTTACTATGAAACAAGGAACTGTGATGTTTGTATGTTATTACGGTAGAAGAAAAATAGTGAGCTAAAAGGTAAGGGTAATTATTACACATTTTAAATTTGCNTTTGAAATGATATGAAAATCACATGAGAATATATATTTAAGAAATAAATTACAACCAAATGTAGTATTAAGTGATTTACAAAAACATCACGATACTGAAAATGAAACATTCCATGTGACTTATTTAGACTAGATGTATTTAATGCAAGGGAACTATTAATGGGTGGTTTGAAAGGAATTATGTGGTTTAAAAATAAATGAAAACCGTCATTTTTTACAAACCTTCAGCACTTGCTCTAGGTTCTCCAGCTTGCTTTGCAATCGATGACTCTCTTTAAGAGCAGAATCTCGTTGCTCAGTTACCTCAGCTAAGTGTCTCTTCAAGTCAGCATTTTCCAATTCAACCTATAAGCAAAAGAGAATGTATACTACAGGAAAAATCTAACTGTTTGAGTAGCATGCTTAAGGCTGAACACCCACCTTGGCTGTTCTCTTTACTCTGAAACAGAGTCTTGTATTCTCTTCCACAAGGCATGCATTTTTACTTTGCACCTCCTGAATCTTGCTTTCCTGTCATCGTTTTAAAATAAAACCAGGAATGCAGTTAAAGAGATTTATACATTACCATATCTTTACTTTACTTTGATGAAAATATTGACAAATAGCATTTAAGTGGCATAGGAGTGTGATGAGCTTTTTATCATTAAAGTAGCGAAACCACATGTCGCCCAAACAGTTTTACCGCTTTAACATATAAAAGTATGTGTGATTTCTGGTTGCCTGGATACCCCCTTGAAGTCCTGAGAACTCTGTTGTGTATTTCATCCATCGGTCACTAGTGGTCACCCTGCAGTGTCCTGGTTCTCAGTCTGATCTCTTTTCTGTTTCNTAATCCCACTCCCAACCACCAAAGGAAAAATAAAGACTGTTCTGTTTTGTCTCAGTTTGGATGAGTTTACTGTTAATATCGGCTTACAGTCAGACACTGGACAATGGACATCAGTGCAGGGTAACTTTCCCCTCCAGACTTCTGATATCATTGATACCTATGCCACACAGCAGGTCAGTTGCACTTTACTACCTGTAATTGGTGTGAAATCCTTGCCAAAAAAATCCCCTCCCGCATAAAGTGAAAATTCCGGGAAACATGACAATCTGCCATGATATGCATATATAGGGAATTACTGTAAGATTAAAGAAATAAGATTAGGAGGAAACAACCACTTCAACATCAGCAGAGACAGGCCGAGGTTTTACAGGGCCCAGGCAATACAATTACCAGGCAATACCCCCAACCCAATTCAACCAATAAGAAGCCCTGCAGCCAATCAGGGGGTCTTGATTCACAGTGGAGTGCTGTTGGTGGCCTCCTATATGGCCTAGGCCGCCTATGTGAACCTGTCTATGTAGCCTCTAGATGGGGTCCAAAATATGCCTGTGGAAAATTGAATGGACCAGACTAAAACTTGAGAGCTGAACTAAACATGAAAGTCTGCATCCGAGCAGGGCCGGCGACAGGGGGGACAGCTTGGGTGTACTGGGCCGCAAGATTTCTGTTGCCGGCACTGCATCCGAGCCATTATTATCACAAACATTTTATAAAAATATGAAATCTGCTCTAGACATATGTTAAACTAGTTCAATATTTGCTTTCATGCTTAGATGGTTTTCTAGGTTGCAAGTAATGACATAGATCTAAGAGAATATAAGAGCACCTGACACACATCAAGCAAATTAGGATGTTTACTTTAGTATATTCTGAGAATAATGAGCAAAATGAGTGATGTGTATTTAAGAGTCTCATTCAAGATGCATGAATGATTAAAAATCAAACAATAAACCACACTATGCCACAAAATGGCGACATTTACTTACCTTGCGCAATGACACTGTCCTCGCTGGTGGGCTACTTATTCTATATGGCCCCATGTCATACAGGCCACCAGTAAGCTCGACCCTATGACATGGCTTCACTATTCAAGTGTTTTGAAATCCCACAAAAATAAATGTCTATCATTTAATTAGAAAATGTGAAATCTATTCAGTTGGTGCATAAATAAATGGGAAACACACAAAACTAATACTTTATAGTCTGGCATTGCAGGTGAACAAAGAATATACACACAGACAAATACAGACAACTAAAGCAGCTGCACACAGGAAAATACAGGTCAGACCACAAAGAACAACACATACAGATGTGCCCTCTTTACCTACACTTCCAGGTGCACATAACTTTTATTGGATTAAATTGAATGGATGTAAATTAAAATAATCATAGAAATCTCCTTACCAATTCTTCACATTTCTTCTGTTTCTTCTTTACCTCTTGATCTAAGCTTTCACATTCTTTCCGTTTTCTTCTTAGTTCAACTTCCTAATAAAAGTTAGAAAGTAAAAANGTTTTTGTTTATCTTCAAAAAAAGAACATTCCATCAATATACACACATACAAGTGCATTGTATGACTACATAACTACACAACATTCAACACTGTCCCAACTGACAATGGGGTATATTTACTAAGCAGGGAGATTGCAGTGAAATTCGAATTTGGGGAAGTTGCCCATGGCAACCAATCAGATTTGAGTTCACATTCTCCAGAGTGTAACATGAAACTGAGAGCTCAAACCTGATTGGTTGCCATGGGCAACTTCCCCAACTTCAAGATTTTGCTTTATTTACTGACTGGCAAGATTTTCAGTCACTTTTAAGTATATTGCTTAACAACAGAATACTGTATATGCTTTTAAGTGGTTTTATGTCTATTCCAGTTAATGTTGGCCAGTTGTACATTTTTTAACATCACGATTATGTTATTTCTGCACATTCACTTCTTTAAAAGATATTTATTAAAATAAAACTTACGCGTTATTACATGAAACCGGAAAGACAAGTGGGTTTTCCACCTACTATGTTATGTTCCCCTTTTACCAATCACAATTCTTTAAGGCATATCTATATAGGGTGCATGGTGTACAGTGCACAAAGACCACAAAGAAAGAGGTTCTACAGCTTATACACAGCCAGAGTTACCAGACACCGTCTTTCCCCTTCCTCCCAGTCATGCAGTATTCAAGCGGCTATCGTGCTGACTGGTGGAAGACTGGAGACATTCACCAATTAGAGTGGTTGGCAGTATTATGCACCACAATGCAAATAAAAAATAAGGAGCTGGAGCGTAGGACAGGCAAGTTATCTGTGGCTTGATTTCATAGGAAGATGTGGACTGGACATTTAGTATTAGGAAGGGGTGTCTGATATAGGGACCGATGTTAAATAAGAAGGTGGATGGGTTGTCCGATCTGGGGTCGGATTTATTTTAATTTATTAAAGATGGAGCATCTTGGTAAAGAGATTGGAGTCTAGCGTTATGAAGCAGGGATGGGGAATCTTATATTTAAAAGGTCTATATAAATCTTCTATTTATATGCTGAATAATATCAAACAGGTTAAGCATTTGTTTGTATGAATTATTGTTTTGTGTCAATTTAGATATTACAGATATTTATACACATTCCTCTGAATAAAAATATTTTTTATTTCTATATACAATGATTTTTCTTATATTTTTGGGATTGCGGTTATAGTATTTTGAGGTTATACGTATTTTGTTTTAGAGCAGCAGCACTCCATCTCATTCTTGGCTACATTAAACTTTTGATTTGATATATATAGTAATTAACTAAAAACTCTCTCAATATATCTATAAATCTATCTAAAACATAAACTTAACTTATAATAAATAAAACATGTTTTGACTGCAGAAGGTCTTGTACCTGATGAAACAGAAAAATTGTGTATAAAACTCCACTCCAGCCACAGGGTTAAAAATTCTAGGGCACATGGTGTAATATTCCCCCAAGCAGGAAGGATAGGGTGTGGAGGAGCCCCATTCATTCAAAAGCAAATTGTGCTATGACTTCACTTAAAACAGTGGTTTCCAAACTGTGTGCCTAGACTCCCCTTCTCGACTGAGAAAGTTACAGGTTGCCCTAATACATATATATAGAGATTAAAATATTATAATGATTTTTATATACAATATTAAGTTCAATATGGATATCACCATATTTATAGTAGAAATATAGTCACTTAATTATACCATGAACATGTGTTGTTGCTTCTGAATACAGCAGGCCCAAATTTCCTTGTAGGAACTATAAAAGATGCTAAAAATGCTAGAGAGATTCATTTTATTATATTACATGGAAGTCTGTACATGAATTGTCTACCGATACAGTTTATTTTTCTAAACTATTTGTAGCTACTAAAGAAAAGAAAGAAAAGTATATTCTAAGCACAATTAATGTCTACACACATTTCAAAAGCAAAAATACTTTACAATCAAAATAAACATTGAAATCTATATCCTCCAGTAACACATTCGCACATAGATCAAGATTATTTCTCAAGCATAGAGATCAAACTAGATTAAAATAAATACACAAATAAAAAGGAAAACATAATTCAATGTAGATGTCTGGAACAATAAGAACCAGTATTTTACTGTTAATCGACATTCTGATATGGTTCACAGCTAATGAAAATTAGAATGCCCCTACCTGAAACACTTGTGGTTTATTTGATGCCGGCAATCCAGCAAGGAGTTATTGCCCTACCTGCTCTAGCAGCCCAATCCTCACTGCTACCACAGCAACCAAAAGGATTAAGAGGATCAGACCACTGCAAAGCAGGGGAGATGCCTTTAAGAGAAGTAACAAAATGCAAGCACAGAAACACCACATNTAAATTTTAAGTGTGTCTACACATCTGCTTTCCTGCATATTAATGCCTTTAGTGTAGGTTTGATCTTTATAGCTTTTTCTGAGCATTTTATTAAAGAAACATCTGTCATGCTCTGTTCTGTAGTGGAAGCAGCCTAAATCTCTAAAGGCTGTCCTTAGCAGGTGTCATGACTGACAGCACACACAATCCTCTTTTGCACTGCCCNGCATCTCAGAAGGAAAATGGTATTTTGCTACAATGATATTTAAATAAGTGTCCACACTTCCTGGAGGTACAGAAAGCCAGATATCTTCATACAGTATTGAATTGTATATGCTTCTTCATGTATTTTGCTCCCAGAATCCCTAGTCATTCTTATTTACTGGTCTCTGAGGGGGAAAAAGTTAAATAAAAAATCCATGTGTTCTCATACAGATGGATGGATGGAAAAACTACTCCCAAGGCAGAGAGCAGTTTATGCCTTCCTGACATGAACAATACTACTGGATTCTTTAGAAAAAAGAAATAAAACAATACTTGTGATGTGACAATACGGTATGTTATTTCATAAGTTTTCAATTTGAAATAAAAAGGTATTCAAATACCTCAAATTTTACTCTTACGATAAGCTTTCTATGTTAAAAGTTTGTTACAAAAAATTTTTTCCCAAGAGAAACTTTTACAGGGGAATGCCATACTGCAGGTCTCTCACCTTTTTAGAATAGCTTGGATCCAGTTAACGCCTGTGTGGGCGCCTCTGATTCCTCAGTAATAAAGGTCCGATTTAATAGTGGTCCCTGTGTGTGGGTGCACAAAGACCATTCAACAAGTTCAATTATAAAAACTTCCACCTTAACAGCGCTCCCCCTAAAGTCCCGCGATAAACCAATCAATATTCAAACTTTTGTNAAAGAACAAAAGAGACACTCCATAGTGTAATACTGTAATGTACTTCAATCACTTAGAGAAAGAAATACACTCACCGAGTAATTTCTTGATTATGTGCACCTCATTAGATATGGTGATAGGTTCCTTCCTGCCTCCTTTCACCTTGAAAAAGACTCCTAGTGAGTAGAAACGCATTGGTGCGGAGGGGGCAGGAATAGCAGCAGTGTCCAGATCGCGGACACCAGAAACATCCACTGTAGCATTAGCTTAATATTGGGCCCTTCTAACATCAGCTGTTTGTGACTGTGAGGTGCAGAGGGGTCCGTGACAGCACTAGCTGCTTTCCTTATTTTACCCAATAAAGAAGGAATTTTGATTTACTGTCCTGGATTTGAAGGTTTCTTTTCGAAAGGTGCACCTGAACGACCTCCAGACTGGTTTTAAATCATAAGAAAACAAGGGGAGTGGAAAACTCCACTTCCACATATCCAAGGCNGAATGGGAAGAAGAGGACCACAGCTCCACATATCCACCACTGGAAAGGAGGCACAAAGGAACCTATCACCATATCTAATGAGGTGCACATAATCAAGAAATTACTCGGTGGGTATTTCTTTCTCTAAGTGATTGAAGTACATTACAGTATTACACTATGGAGAGTCTCTTTTCTTCTTTTACATATGTTTGAATATTGATTGGTGTATCTCGGATCCCTCCTGGAAAGAACCCGTGCACCTTTACTTCTGGCATTAAAATATCGAAGCTTGACTTCCGGTGGACTGCGCATCCAGCATGGCCGCATGTTATTGAAGCTCTGTTGCACGCTGCTTTTCTTGCCTGAACGCGGCTTGTCCCCGGCGCTGATCTCGGCTCCGACGGTGGTGCCTGAGGTNTGAACGTGGCTGGCTGGGTCTGAGAGGGATTTGGCGGCGGACAGTTGTTTCCCCGTAGTCCGGCCCGTGGTTTGGCCGCGGCAGCAGTGGCACGACTGGGGGAGCGGGCGTGTGGCACCTGGCTGCTGCTTGTAGCGGGACCTGCTGCTCGGCTGTGTGGTGGACTTTGCTTGCTCAGGCTCCCCTGCAGCATATAACTACGTTCTCTGGAGGCCACCTCGACTATTGCACCTTCACTTTGCTTCCCTCGGGATTGTTATCGCTGGAGTAGCCATTAGAAGTCTCCTCTTCATTAAGCCCTCTGCAGTGGCCTGTTGTCACCTGTGGTTCTCTGAGCCAGGATTCTTTCATCTTTCATCGCTCATCATTCATACCTTTCTTGGCTGTATTGATCTTGGAGAGGCGTCTGCACCGGATCATCGCCTTGAGTGTCTTCCATTTCGTCCTGTATGGTCCTGGCTCCTGGAAGCTGCAAATCGCCTGAGACGACACCGGAGGTGGTCTGCGGTGGTTTTGTCCTTTTGGCTTGATTTTCCTGCTTCTCCAGGACTCATGTATCNGCTGATCACTGCATACTGTTATTAGTTTGTTTAGTTATTTTAGTGACTATGTAATTCTCTAACTAAGACTATGTATCAGACTCCTATTGCATCTCCATATTGTGTTATGTGTCTCTGTACACCCGCTTATTTATGGTTGCAGGTTTGAGTTTGCTGCTGATCGCCCATTCTCACTATTGTCTTGTTGCGAATATATTTTGCAAATGTTTACAGTATATTCTGTCTATCTAGATATCTAATATTTGCTGTTATTACTCTGTGCTCAGCTACGTATATACTACTTAATTTAATATCTATACGCTAGTGTATACTCTTACTACAGTCGTACCTCCCTGGTGCCCTTCCCTCTCTGTATACAGCTGTCTGCCCCTTTGGGGGATGGACAGATTTCTTGACAAAAATATGCCACCTAAGCCCGTACCAACCTCAGCAGGGGGGAGAGCCTCTAGGGCTAAACCATCTGGCTCTAAACCACCCAATTCGCCTGTATCTGACAATGAGAATGGCTCATCCGCCTCTCCTGGCCCTAAGCAGGATGTGGTTTCCTTGTCGCCTGATAATTTGACTATTTTGGCACAGGAACTCTCAAAGCATTTGATGCCTCTTATTGATAAAAAACTAGAGGTGATGCAAACGATATTTGATGCAGCAGTGACCAAGATTGATTCTAATACTAATAGAGTGGCCGCTGTGGAAAAACGAACCAGCGATATTGAGGACCAGGTTTCCTCTATGCAGGCCACTTTGTCTGAGCAGGTTCGTCTGATCCTCCAACTAACGGATAAAAAGGATGACTTAGAAAATAGGCATAGGAGAAATAATCTTCGCTTTGTGGGCATTCCTGAGGAGTTTGGTGGCTCTCGTCTTTTAGATTATCTGACCAAAACAATACCTGAGGGGTTGGGGCTACGGTTGGAGAGCTCCTTACCTCAAATTGAGAGGGCTCATCGAATTGGTCAGGAACCTCAGGGAGACGGGTCTCGACCTCGCCCGGTAATTGCAAAATACCTTGATTTTAGGGTCAAGGAGGCTTATTTGTCTGCGTTCCGGGGGCACAAGAATTGAGAGTGGAGGGGAATAAGATTTTATTATTTCAGGATTACTCAGTGGCTGTNTCACGCAAGCGCAAAGAATTTTCTGCTATATGTCGTGCTCTCTATAATCAGCGTAAAAAATTTGTATTGCTCTATCCTGCTAAGCTGTGTATTACTGAGAATGGGCAAGTGCGGTACTTTAATACTCCACAGGAAGCAAATGCATATCTTGACCCGCCCTCCTTGCCATTGGAGGGTCCTGCGCCTATAAATGATGGGATACCTGTTGAATAATTTTATGGGAGATACTGTCTTTGTCTGCTTAATACTCTGTTATGCCTGATTTAGCCCTTGTTAATGAGCCGTATGGCTTCGTTTTTTGTGTGGTTTTTGTATCTAACCAGGACACCCTTCCTTGGGTTGCCCTGGCTGTTTAGTTATTTTGGTTGGAAAATGTTTGAATTTTGTAAACTGTATTTTTTTGCATTTGACCTGGATACACATGTATTCTGCAAGCACTGCTGGTGACCGCTGTATAATTATATTTGATACCTGGTTCATTTCTGAAACTGACATTGTTTTCTCTTTATATTCACTAGTGGTACTGCACTCTATGTGTTTGTCATTGAAGACTCTTGTTTTAGCTGTGACTCCTCTCTGCAGATCTCTTGGAAGGGTGAGATGACCATGCCTCATACATCTACACATCCTACACTCAATGCCCATGTCCAGTCAGGTTTCCGACTAGTATCTTGGAATGTGGGGGGCCTCCCATAAAACGTAGAAATGTTCTTACCCATCTTAAAAAGTTACAACCTGATGTCATGTTCTTGCAGGAGACCCATTGGGTGGANGGCCAGGCCCCTTCCTTCAGGGCTTCTTGGCTAGGAGAATGTATTTCGTCTTCTTATCACACTAAAGAGGGGTGGCCATCGTGTTTAACAGGTGTCTGCAGGTCAAATTGGGTGAGGTCATACGAGACCCAGGGGGTCGTTATTTGTTGTTGGACCTGACTATATCTCATGTCCGATACACACTGCTTAACGTCTATGCCCTAATACTGCTTCCCATGACTTTTTTGGGGGGCTTACTCGACTCTTACAGTCGCGTATTTCCGCTCCTCTATTGCTAGGGGGGGATATGAATACTGTTGATGATCCCACTATTGATAAACTCCCCTCCCTGCCACCCAATCAGTCTCGCCAATGGCGACACTTATAGACCCTTCGATCCTCTTTGTCCCTGGTGGATCCCTGGCGTGTCTTGCACCCTACGTATAAAGCATTTACGTTTTGTTCTCCTGTGCACCGTACTATGTCCCGTATAGATTATATTTTAATATCTGATACTCTCTTGACCTCTGTGCAAACTGCTGAGCTCCTGGATATTATAATCTCTGACCATGCCCTATTGCTGTTAATGTCGCCTTTCCGTACCCCCTTGAGTATACGAGACAGTGGCGCTTTCTAGATTATTTAAGTACTTCGGATGACTTTATTTCATTTTTGAATGCACAGTGGGGGTGACTTTTTGGATAATAATATTGAACACCTTGAGGATCCATTTTCTCTTTTGGGCAACTTCTAAGGCTGTGCTGCGAGGGCACATAATTAGTTTTGTACATCAGCAACGTAAAAAGTTTAAGCAGCAAGAATTGGCCTTGAAAACTGCAGTCTCTACTGCAATGTCCGCGTTTATTGACTCCCCATCTCCTGCCCACAAGAAACCTATATGCAGGCGCGCAAGCTGCTGGACCAACTATATGCTACCCAGGTTACGTCCAGATATGCTTTCACTCAACATAAATATTTCCACTTGAGAAATAAAGCTGGGAAGGTGCTGGCAGCTACAGTTAAACAACATAACTCCTCCACTGTCACAGTGCTCACCAAAACCTCTGAGATTCTTCAGGAATTCCATCAGTTCTATACAAATTTGTATTCTGATGCCCCTGTTGATAGGTCGGCCCAAGAACGGTTCTTGGATGAGGCCCGTCTCCCCAAACTTTCCTCTGACCAGCGACAACTGTTGGATAGTGATATTACATTGGAGGAGGTGTTGGCGGCCATAAAATCACTCAAACCTAATAAAGAGTCACAATACTGGTCCCATTCTAGTCGATTTATTTAGAGCTATTCATCGCAGTGGTGTATGTGACCCTTCCTTTAATGAAGCCTTTACCATACTGTTGCCCAAACCTGACCGGAATCCTCAACTGCTGGATTCCTATCGCCCTATTTCGTTATTAAATACTGATTTTAAAATATTGGTTAAAATCATGGCTTCTCGTCTGCAAACTATACNCCCCTTGTTACTTACCTCGCATCAGTTGGGGTTAGTCAGAGGCAGACAATCAGTCTCTGGCATTANAAGGGCGATAGCAGCTACCGTGGCTTCTAGAAACCATCCTGATTCCCGTACCATTTTACTAAGCTTAGATACCAATAAGGCCTTTGATTCGGTCTTATGGCAG
>JABWIB010003280.1:6312-29508 GCA_016617825.1 Platyplectrum ornatum | reverse complement strand
GATTCTGCACATTAACTGTAACATATATATATATATTTGAGTCAATGTAGCAGAATCTGTCCAATTAATGAACCCTATAAGTAAAGTTCACACACATACACGTACACACGCAGACACTAGTCTTTTGACATAAGTGAGACTGCATTGGTGCAGAACTGAAAAATCTTTGATGTGTGTACTGTTTTCTTCATATTTCAGAGAAAAGTCTGATTTCTCTATAGCAGCGATCAGCTTCTGATTCTTGCTGTCCCCATTGTCCTATTTACAGACAGCAAGGTCCTGAGATTTAGATTAGAGTCACCTATCCAGCAATCCTCCTATCAAGCCCCCATCTTCTTTATGCTGTTACATATGTATGTGCAAAAGTTGCCTTTTGTTGCTAAAGCTTTGTGTTGATGCCCTGAATTGTAAACAAATCGTTTTAGTTGCAATCTTGCCTCCTATGTAGTTTTAATTCTATAGTATCTAAAATATACATAAGTGCCTTGTTGTTACATGATGAATAGTTTTAATATGCTACGTCCTTACCCAGGTTTAATATCTTGGGGTGGCCTATGGCTGCATATGTGTATAGTGCAAAGTGTATTAGTATAGCAATGTAGAGTTATAGCAGAATTAAAGGAGAGGTACACATAGGGGAACAACTGGCACTGGACTGGTTCATCATCTTAACAGCGTGACGTGTGCTAACCTCTTTGCAAACTCCTGCGCCTGAACACTGCCTCAGGATCTCACAGCTATTTGTTACCCAATCCTTGGAAATTTGGGTGCCTGTTCAGACAATAACCTATCATTTTTTGGACACGGACTCTCTTATGCATTGCCATAAAGCATCTTTTAACCCTGGAATGCTCATCTCTTACTTATACTCGGTTAGCTTTGGTATTTTGTTTTATTTTAGCTTTCTTATCATTATATTTTCTTTCCTCTGTCACTATGATATTCTACTGTGCTAGGGAGTTGCATCTGATGATCTGAACATTCACACACCAAAATCCCTCTTTCTCTAACTCTCACTTCCCTCCCCTACACTCTACACTTACTAACACTCCTGAACCATCCTCACCCACGTGCCTACCCGACCTGCCCAGCGCTGTCCAGCACAGGGTTACCTTAAAATCAATATGGACAAAGAGATGACTTCCCTCCATCTCTATCACTATCAGTGACTCCACCATCTCCTCCTCCACCCATGTCGACTGGCTTGACCTTGTCTCTTCTCTTTCTCTCTACCTCCATAATCAGGCCATACACGCACACATACACAGGCACACTAGACCTCTTTGTGGTGGTAACTTGTAAATAGACTTGTTCAGTGCTCCCCCATATATATGTGTGTGTGTGTGTGTGTGTGTGTGTGTGTGTGTGTGTGTGTCTAGTAAGAGCTTGTGCAGGAGGAGGTGTTATGACACTAAACTATATTGGACCCTTTCGAAAAATAATCGGCACAAAAGATAAATTTATTATCTGCTGGCCTCTCTGCAACGATTATCGTGCAGCTTTAAGAAAAATTGGAACCACACACATTTTCGGCCAATTATTTGAGAATTGGAACAATAATCATACTAGTGTGTGGCAGTTTTAGGCTTCTCACAGAGAATGTCAATTGTATCATGATGCTCATATATAAGGCCTGCCCCTGCATAAATGTCAATCCCTTCCGCACTGTAAGTTCCTGCAGAACCTCTTCTATAAATTCTACTTTGTTGAAGTCATTAACTCCTTATTTACCAGTACTGCATAACCACATGTTTCCACTGAACAAACCAGCAATCTGGTTACATGCGTATGTGTGGACTACAATCCTTAGTCAAAATCTGCTGTCAGCTATCTTATCCCCCAAAGACTGCCAATAAATTGGACATATTAAAATGATGTGTTATTTTAAATCAGCGCAATCATATAACACACTGGAATAAATAAGATTACTACCTATCTGAATAAACACATTTACAATCCATCATTACCACACTGACATTAAAGTAATGAAACAAGAAAAAAGTGTACGTTTCCGCAGTGCAACACACAGACATATCTTGCATAATTTACCAAGGACAGAATCTCGGAAACTCGGAAGAAAATAAAATAGTCAATAAATTAGCAACAATGCGCACAGCTGAATAACAAGCTGAGTACTGCAAACGGGGTGTCCATAATTATGAACCAAGGGACTGGAGCCGTACTCTATGTGTAGAAATTCTGTTCCCTCTGTAATGAGAGTGAAATGAAAAAGGCAGCCATCATTTTTTTTTACAGGAATGCATCAGCGAGGGTCAGATTAGTGCACATCATTCCACTAATGCTCTTTTCATTATTTGGTGCGCTTACAATAAGAGTAAAACGCTTTTCTATTTCAGGTTCCTAGAACATTGTAAACTGTCATTATTAAACAGCTTTAACAAAACAAGAACATTTCTCTTCTTTTTCTTGTTAGAATCGGTGGCACTTTTCGCATTCGCCGAGCTCCTTCCTTCTGCATTCACAATACTTGCTGAAATAATTTAGCTCTGTGCAAACACAACAGGTATCGCAGGAAATACACAGTTGCCTAATGTAAAAATAAAATGAAAAGATTCATGGTGATTACACTGAATGCATCCGCACCACTGTGAGACAAGGTTTGTTGCCTCTGGTAGCAGTTTGTGGCCTTGTACATGCAAAATGTAAAAATGACACAGTCACTCTTATAGCCTTGTAAATATATGTCGATATTGAGCGATTATAAATACAGTGATTACATGGACCGGTACAGGAACAGGGTTTCACGTCATAGTCAGTCAGTCGCCATTCAAGAAGAAAATGTGATCATCAGTTGGTATGGGTGCTGTCTTCTAATATGGCTCTCATGTATTACAGAGTTCAATTAGGGATCTGAAGATGGCACACTAAAGTATACATGATATAGCCCACATATAATATATGAGAAGCATATTAGAAGGAGAGGTCTACAGATATTAATGTTCTTATACTGTTTCCTGAAACCTATCTTATATTATGGAATGGGTGGGAGAAACCATTATAAGCACAATAGTATGTGCTATCTCCAGACGTCTAATATAGCTCTCATGTGTTAATGTGGGTTATATTAATGATCTGGGGCTGGCACACTATAAAGTACATTAGAGGCCTTAGATTGCACTCTATAATGTATGCATTTCTCCCAGCTGTCCTTCTTTCAGTGGGACAGTCCCGCTTTTGGGGGACTGTCCCGCTGTCCCTCCTGCCTCCCAGTTTGTCCCACTAAGGGGACAAACATGATCATTTCTTCACAGAACCCTATATATACACCCAACTTTAGTTTGTCTTATTGGGTCTATGGCCACTGGCCTGGAGTGTTCACAAACATTGTATGTATGTATGTGTATATATATAGAAAAGTAGCTGACCCAGTTATACACAAGATACAATATTGCTGCTAAATATATATATATATATATATATATATATATATATATATATATATATCTCACTACTCACTCACTACTTAATAAACTTCATTCACTTTTATCTATATTTTCATACCACCACTTCTAAATGTCCACATTGACCACTGTGTGTATCATGTCCCTTGGATGCTGATGACCATACTTACCATACTGACCATGACCATACTGATCATACATACAAGGTGATGTGCAATAATAATATATGTATATTACAATGTCCAGTTAGGTAATTTAACTGCAACCCTGTTGTTCTCATGCGTATAAATAAAAAGCAAGAAGCATCTTCTTAGAATACCAAATCACAAGATCAGCAAATTCTATTCCTAGAAATCTGTAAAATGGCATATATAGTGTAAGAGAATAATAAATATGTTGTTTTGGGGGTTTTTGTTGTTATTAAAGAGTGGCACAGTACATTGCTCAGCCAAAGAAAACCAAGGAAATAGAGCATTTCTGCTTGATGAAACATATCCGTCTGAGCATCATTTACCCTCTTGCAGCAAGTTGGCATGCTGTCTGCGTGGACCTATTTTATATGGGATTCAAAATGCTAAATAACCAAAAACAAATCTTGTGATTGTGCTGGAATGACCATATCCCTGTAATAGTACAGCAACTTCATATTTTATTATAGAGGACTCTGCACAAATAATAAAAGAAAAGAAACGTCACCCCCAGCTTCAGAGATATGGATGAGAAGCTCGGAATCAAACACTTCTTTTCACAGATAGAAACGGCTGAAGTAGTCAGTTTGAGAAGGGAAAAAAAATAGCTCAGCATTGCCAGGATGACATTAGCATTCAAACTTCCGTTCCTGTGAAGAATAAATAACTTTCATGTAAGGGGACAGACAATTGCCTCCACGACTCTACTGTCAAACTCAAGTTGATCTGTATGCAATTTCCAGTTCATCCAGCCTACTGTTGTTTAAATTTCTCTTTGTGCATCCTAATAATTTTCTTTATATATAGATATATTCTGCCTTTGCTTCATGTCTCGCAGATATCTTCCAGCAGTATGTAGAGAAACAGTCCTCTAGGAACAAGGGCTACTAGGATGTTAATTGGAGCATCTTTCTGGGTCAATGTGGCCGGGTGGTGATGGGCGATGTGTGAGGATAGTCGCTATCTTGTGTCAGACACTGTGCTCTGTAGGGGAAAGCGGGGAGGGGGCTCATGTTTTTACACAGTGTATTCATTTGCCCACTGCTTATCCGTTTCATTAGAAGTCCAGTGTAAACCTCGCTTAGTGAGGCACATGTTTACATTTTAAAGGCTATCCTAATAATAGTGGCATAGGATTGTCATGGTAAGTGAACACATTGGATGTGTTAATTTATGCACCCAGCAGGTCACAATGCTTGGAAGGCAGCTAATAACCAGCCATTCATTAATAGGCCAAATGCGTTTATTAGTGCAACAACACAATACTAGAAAATGGAGAATGTAAACTGGAAGCAACAATAACAGTGACCAACCCAAGAACAATAAAAACTAGCAACAAAGTCAAGGTATGCGAAAGGGTACTGACATTCAGGATGCAGGTGGTACCAGGGGCGCAACTAAAGGTTCATGGGCCCAGGTGCAAAATGTCAGCTTGCATCTTTATGAATTCCAGGTTAAATTAAATATAAACTTTTATAAGATGCAGTTCTTATAAACAGTAAAACTTCCTAGGAATTTTAGGATAGAATAAAAGACGATAAATTATAGTATGCATTTACTGGGTACCTTGGTTATAAATTTACCTAGTCTCCTCTTTTGATATGGTGACCAACTATTCTCAGCACTGATATGTAAGTAAGTCCAATGAATAATAAACAATGTTACAAATAATGTACAGAATGTAAATAATGTACAGAATGTAAATAATGTACTGAATTTACAGTAAATTTTGGCCCACAAATTAAAAGTAAAGGTGGCAGGAAGTATTATATGACAGTCATACCACACATTGAGTTAAGGATTGTGATTAAAATCCTTTTTTATTCTTCTGGGTTCTAGCAGCTGCTTTGAGAACACAGATCACCGGTCTCTCATTGAGGAAGACCTTTCTCTGATCTCCAGTATCTCATGGGGTCTGCGAGGGATCTGTCCCAGCTCCCGAGTTTGTTCGCTGCCTGCAATGTGAATGGCTTCGGGGCTGCCCTTTCCTGTGTGCCCACTGCGCTAAATCATAGGGGGTGGAGCGCGCAGGGACGGAGAAAGAAGCTGCGCGTGCAGGGATTTTGAGGGGGAGTATGCCGCTAGTGGTGAGTAGTGGAGAGGTGTCCTGTCTGTGGTGGACCCCCCTTGTGTAGCGGCAGGTGCGACCGCTGCGACTGCTGTAGCTACGGCACTGGTTAGTACATGAACATTGAACAATGAGTCCTAGAGCAGCCTCTATGGGCATGTCAGTAAATGTGCACCACATAACAGTATAGAACAGGTATCTAAAAAAAAACACCCAAAATACAACTTAGCAATATGGTTACTACCTTATGTCAGTTATTTGCAATCAGTTAACCAATCAGGGAAATAGAAAATAAAAGTGCATTTGCACCCATTACTTTCTCCTATGGCTGTGCTGCTGTTGTGGAGATATGGATCAAAACACATAATGGACAAAACCTGGGATTCGATTTTTCATTCTTTTTGCTACATTGTGCATAATTGCTTTTACAAGAGACTTCCCCCCATCACAGTCACTGCATATTAATTACTTCAGTGTGTTCTGCCTCCGATTTACTCATGCGAGAGATGGGAAGAGCTCCATTTCAGTGATGTAATTAGTTTTAGCCCCTGTCTTTCATTTCTAAGTTTAATCAAAGATTTTAAATTAGACAAGAACATGGAGTAGACGGAAGAGTCAACAACCCGGTTTAGGCATCGCATGAAAAATGCTGGTCTAAATATTCATTTCAAAACAGTCCAGACAGCTCTGAATGTTTCAATTAGATTTAACACTAGTTGATTTACTATCTAATCCAAACAATTCTGACTTATATTAAAACTGAGAACAAAGTCTATGATAATGATTTCCTAGCAAATACACTGTTGTTTTTCCCTTTAGAAGACTGGGTATGTCACTTACTAAGGGACAAAGGGACCTCTTAGACTTTACCAGGCAAAGAGGTCAGAGACGGGTTAGATCTAGGGCAGTGTGCGACTAAAAACTCTTAAAAACTTAATATAAAAACTTAGTCAGGAGGCAGCTGCCAGTCCATGCTTAATCTGCTAACATAAAAACTCACTCATATATCTCTCAGGGGGGTATAATGCAGTGAAGAAAGTCCGGAGGGACCGTTTGAGGTCAGCCTGAATTAATGTATTTAGAAAGCCCATCATTCTACTTGAAAAAATATAGAAATACAAACCACATAAATACATGTGTGGTAGATTTCTAATATTAAAGAAAGCTTGAAGCATGGTGTTTCGATAACAGTTTCTATAGTGTTGGTAAGTGTTTAGCTTGTCCGCAGAGTCACACTGTGTCTCTATAGTAACATGGCTCAATATAATTAAATAGGGGACATGGTCAGACGTATTGGTTCTATAATACAGCTTTCTTAATTCTGTTGTAAGAGGGAAGGTGGCTGTAAAATGATTTTCTATGACCCATTTCCAATATGGTGCTATCTTCACTACATATGGGATTTCTAGGTCAGTAAGTTAAAGCCCCCCCCCCCCCCCCATTATTTTCTTTTACAGAAAAGCAACAGGCATATAATGTACATCATCAATTGTCCTATCTTCAGTTTCAATTTTTTCTCTGGAATATTTAGATACGGTTGAAAATTTTTGCACATTTTTGCAATGAGTCATGGCCAGGGCCTAAATTTACTAAGCAGAGAGATTGCAGGGAGATTGAAAATTGCAACCAATCAGATTCAAGCTTTTTTTCATCTTACATACTGGAGAAAGACAGCTTAAATCTGATTGGTTGCCATCTTGCTGCTTAGTAAATTTAGACCCAGGCCTCAATTCAGGAAAATAGGAAACAAATTCTACATTCTGTCATCATACAGCATGGACATCTCAAACACTTCAGGGAGTCAGTGAGATCACCCACTTGTTATGGAGTCTTCCTTATACCTATGGAGTGTTGGCATCTATAGATATAACATATATTTTTAAGGAAGAATAATCTATCCTCACTGCTGTGTATTCCTTCTCGTATGTCCTTTCATTGCCTCCATTCTTGATATAGTGCTAGTTTACGCTTTAATAAGGTCCCCGGGCTACAAAGTGTATGGCTGGAATTAGCTGAATGCAGGATGTTGTATGTCTCATTCAGGAGACTATCTAGCCATCAGATGAGGCAGAAAGTATTCGCCAGATAAGTGCAGAACTGGATTTCACAGCTGGCATTGGAGCTGTGCAGACAGCAAACACAAATATATGATAGGATTATATTGGTTTGTGAGTAAAACAAAGGTCAGTGTAATGATTAGGCAAGACCTCTCTGCAAGGACTGGAAATCAGAGCTTTAATTATCTTTCTGCATCGCAGCAGGCGCTGCTGGTAAAAGTTGAGCAAACATTACAAATAAAGCTATCACGTTTTCTCTTGAACTTTGTTTCCTGCAGTTATGAGCATCAAATAAATGAGGGTGTGAAATGTAAATGGGCAGACCAGAATTACATGATCCTCCGTAGTCAGAGACAGAACTCTTCAGGATCATTATAAAACATATAGGGTATCATATCTGGAGGTAACCTTGTGACAATTATATTTTATTATGCTTAAATTGCGTTCATAATTACTATAAGTAAGATTCGTTTTAGAAGGCAAGTTTCTTCGTTTGAATTCATTTTTTAACCTTACTTTAGTCATTTCTAATCATAACAGGCAGTTACATGTGAATGTGTATATTTCCTTCCTAAATTCACCCTCTGGTTTTTGTGGCTTGAGTTAAAGGCCAATTTGTGAAAACATACAACAGTGGATTCCAAACATTCTCAGTTCAGGCACCCTCAGGGTCTTCATATTTTTTCACGGCACCCGTAAGATAAAATAATTACTAAGCAGTCCTATTTTTTATGTTTTTGAGTCAAAATAGTATAATAATTATTTAGGAAGATACATAAATACTTCAGGTTGACAAATCTCGTGTAGCTCCTATACAAGAAGTTAAATTAAACTTCTAAGAGAAACTAGCAACACTACCGATGTGCCACCTGGTTTGAAAAACATTCCGCAGCACCCCAATTAGAGTGTCGGGGCACTCCAGGGAACCAGATGGTGAATCACTGGCACACAACATTAACCAATTGGCCCAACTCAACATTTGACCACCTTTTGCTTCCCCTTTACTCCTGGCATTCCCGATTCCTTCATCCCCTATTTTATAATTGGTCGGTACCCATTTTCCACCCCTTCTTCCTCTGACTTCTACCTTCTCTTTCCTAATTCTACCCTATTTTTGGTGGTAATTTTCTTCTCTCTACTCCTACTTGGACCAGATATTAATTTAATACGATTTTTGCGTAAATGCTCGATTTTTCCATTACAAGTTCCAATAGTCAAGACTCACATATGGAAAACTTATATGTTCTATACAATCAGTGTTATGTTTGCATGCTCAGTACATGGAAGATTTGACATTTGACAATGCCTGCCGTCATTAAACATGGATGTGGCACTATAGTTACTTAAACTTCAATGTCTTTTTGTAGTATAAAAATAATGAAACTCTGTAATACAATTCTGTATTGCAAATGTGGTGAACTTGTCCTCTAACAAAAATATTATATTAACATTGATGTTAATTCGTTTGGTGGTCTTGCCAAAAAATTCACATGTGGTTGTTAGTGATTTAAATAGGGATAGATGTATTCAACTAGTATAGTGTGATATGGTTGAGTGTGTCCTAAAATTGTGTATTAAAATTTACCATGTACATTTGGACTGCCATTCCAGCACCCATTAGGAGTCCAAATCTGCTAAATTATTAGTACGCATTTGTGTGTTTTTTATTCCTCTTTGTTGTTAATCTATCTGCGGACAGATTATCCTAAATGTAGAAATACTGGGCAGGCATATAGATCACTGGGTTTTTTCCAGCATAAAAAAGCATCTCTTTATAAAATGTCTGCACAATTTATCTTACAACATGCACTCCCAGCACTATTTGAAAAAGATAATTCAATGTTAAAGTCGGCATGAAAAGCTAGGATTTTACTATAGTCATTGAAATTGTTTGTTCAAGCTGCCATGTAGTTTTCTATACTCTCTTAAAACTCTGGCACTGCTATTGTTTGTCTGCTGGAGGATTTTATAATTAAGGAAATTCAATTATAACAGCTCCACCTGTATATTCTGTCCTGCTATTGCACTGCTGGGTGGATAGCAGGGTGTAGTGCCAATAAATGAGAGTAACAGCTAAGGATGTACAAAAGTGCGTTCAATTCATACAGCCGTCCACAGTTCTATATAAAGAGGAATCAACAAATGGTTTTGGAAGGAAACTGTATAATTTGGGACAAGTGAGTTTCTCTGCAGACGCTTAGAAAGACTGATGCCAGGATGGAAGAGGAGACATAGGTTGAAGAAAGGAATGTCCTGTTCATTGTTATCTGAGAGGTTATAACCCATACAATGTAAATACACGTCTGCTCAGTCTGACTCTCTGATACACTGCCAGACTGTAAGGTGCATATGGAACACTTTGCATTATAAACTGTAAAAAATAAGGTCAAATAATACCCCTTTCACACTGACTTGAAAAACCCGGATATTTCAGAAAAACTCCCGTGCCTGAAATACCATTTTTATTAAGTCTGTGTAAATGGGGTCAGTTACAAAGCCCAGGTATGTTTACCCAGGATTTAAACCTGGTAAAAAAAAGAAGGGTTATTCCTTGGTTGGATCCGGGTCACCCACAGTGTGAATGGGCCACCTGGGTTTTTTAGTGTAAAAGATCGGGAAGGGGAGGAGGGGGAACAAAACATAAAAAAAAAGTAAGCACCCGTGTCACTGGCTTCAGTGTACACGGGTGTTGCAGCTGTTAGCCGGTTTTAAGTTGGAAAATTGCTCATTACACTTTTTAACTACATGGATTTGTGTGATTAAACATAGCAAAGCTTATGTTTTTTTGATGTGATGATCTTGTGTGTAGGTCCCAATCCTGTACAGTCCAAATATATAGTAGATTGTTCTAATAGGCAATGAGTGATATGTTTCAGAAATAAAATTTTCCTTATAATGTACTCATCTTATTCGATTAAAGCTGTATGCAGATTATCTGCGCCAGCTGGAGGTGACCCAAATAACCTATTTCTCATGAGGAGTGGTCCTGATATCAGCGCCTTTCCAGCTGGGACTGATAATCCTGGCAAAAGAAGCTATAAAAGTGCCATGAAGTTAGAAACTAAGCACAGTAGTGGCCAGTCCTCCTCCAGGTCGGAGTTACTCTGACACCATAATGAAAACTCCACAATGTGGAGGCAGAATGGGCAGCTTGAATAAGATATATAGGCACACCATAATGTACCATTATAGGGCACAATGCTTTTTTGGACGTTATTGCAATCAGAAGATTGGAAGCCAGAAAATGGCTAATTAAATATGTACGCGGCCATGTATTTCTTTACATTCAGTTCCAGGATTTCGGATTGATGTGAAAAGTACTGATCTATTTCACTGTAATCACCTGACCTGCAAACACTAAATACCAATAATACATGCCATAGCACATAATGTGTGTTCACTGGAAATGGGTTGTTTTTTTTTTGCTAGCTTAATATCGTCTGCAAGATCAGAAGAAAGAAGTGATCATTATGCTAATATAGTCACCACTCACTTACCCAGTGCTCAATTATCTGATTCTTTCACTTAACTGGAAGCACATAATATAACAGTGATGCAAGCTCCAGAATTATAAATGAGTGGCCTACTTAGCTCCGCACCCTTTAATAGTGCAAAAGAAATACAAGTAACATACAAGATATGCCATTTATTTATATATTTATTTAACACATTTTTCTGTTCAATTCTCTTGTATATTTAATAAAGCTTCTACAGAAGAAAGGTGGAAATGCTGCCTACAGAAACCTATAAGATGCTATGATATTATTTTATCGACTGTGGTAAAGCTCCATTGGATATACCTCTGTAAAGACTTATAAAGTTATAGGCATCATCCAGGACTAAGATTCTTTCCACATTTAAGAATTTTTCATTTCCATAATGATTTTTCCGATGCACTTTTTTTTTTAAATATATTTTTGAGAATAACTAATAAGATTTGTTCAAGCCGTATTAGCTTCTCCATTGCTTGGAGCATTAACCATTAAAAACCATCACCAACACTTATAAAATAAACATTTATCTTAGCATATTATTAATGCATTTATGATCATTTTAAAAATCCAATTAATATAACTCTAACTCTATAGGTTCTACCACTTGAGACTTATTGCACATAACTACTAACTGAAAAGTTTATAGTCCTGCTAGTGGTAACGATCTCTGGTGAAACCTTCCTAATGCTGGTCATACACCAGTTAGATTGCTGGATCTCACTGGTGTACATGCGATGTACATAAAAGCCGGGTGCAATTTGCCTATATAGTTTCGCAGTGTGATATGCGACTGCAGGAACGCAGCGCATTGCATTATCGCATCGGCCTGGTGTATGGCCAGCATAACACGAAAATGACATCATTAAACTTTTTGATCTCAATTATGCAAACATAAATAATTTGAGAAGTAATATTACAGCTCCACCCAAAACCAAAGTGTATATAAGTATAAAGCTGCTCAAGTTCAGTAAAATGGAAAACAGAATTTTTCATGCATGGAAAAATATCCAAACTGATTTGCAGCGCCCAGGTAAACACTGGCAGCTATCTCATCCTTAGTGGATACATGGTCACAGAAATCAGTAAATAGCTTTATCATACTTGTCTGGTGAAGCTGGTGAAGGGTTTGTCGGCCATCATTGATCCAGACCAGTTTTGTTACTGTAGAGTATTAGGGGCAATAAAAACCTCATAATTATTACCGCATGTATCACCACCAGTATGCCAGCAAGGGCCTCTCACCAAAGCACTGTCTATACAGTTACAATAAAAAGATTACAGTAGATATGAGACAAGATATTAAACACATCAAGAGATGGTAATAAGTGACACTACAGGGCAGATTCTATTCCCTGCGATATAGCGCAATGTTGATTTATTTCCATATAGTTTGTGAATAATGTTGACATTGCGCCATTCTATCGCATTTGCATAATTAACGCCAACATTGGGTTCAATGTTGAGCTGAACGTCCCCTGCTTTAATTCACACCTCAGGGAGTGTGGCAAAGTCTCGGGTTAAAAACCTCAGGCACAGGGTTACCAACATCTTAAAGGTTGGCATTTTTACAAGCCAATTCTTATGTATTAAAAGCTTGGAAGACTGGACATATAAAGATCCTGTTAATCATTATGAAAAGTTTTTTTTCATTTAATTTTTTTGTGTATTCTATTGGGGCAGCTCATATAATGTGTGGGATAACTACAGGCTAGAGCGTTCCCTGGGTGTTAGGGCATGCTGCCACTTGTGGTTCTCCAGGTTCCAGCATTCCCTGGTGGTAATGGGTATGCTAGTGCTTGGAGGGCTACAAGAAGCAGTATGTCCAAATGATTAATGGCAGTCTGGAATTGCTGGAACCGCTATTGTGCCACTAGAAGCGTGTATGAGCATTTTTTGTTGTATATTACATGTGCAAGGTTTGCAAGGTTTGCATACCCATATACATACAAATACATCTCCCATGTACATACAAATACATCTCCCATATGCATACTCCCATATGCATACAAATACATCTCCCATATACATACAAATATCATCCATGTGAGTAACATGAAATTATAAAACTAGGTCATTTCTGTGATAGCAGCAATGTTTCATCACACCAAAGAGGTCCCGCACTCAACTATACCATTTTAGACTGTACAGTACCCTGGAAGAAGGGACTGTACCACATTATACTGTGAATGGCACAATCAAAGCTGGCTCTGGAAAGCCTTCCCTCCATCCCAGTATCTGACCTCAATAGCAAGCGCTACAGAGTCCTGAGGAGCCGCTGCAGTGGTACCTCCATGGTTTTCATAGCTATGTGCATATGTGCCCACTGGGAGCTAATGAAAGGAATGTCAGCTCTGGTCTGTTATAAAAGAATACCAATTGGAAACAGAGTCAAGTTTTTCGGCATATGTAAAAAAAAATTATAATAAAAAAAAAAAAAATAAATAAAAAAAACCTCATAAATATTCACCACAACTTCTGAACGTGTATTGATTAGAAGGTTTGTCAAGTGGAATGATGACTGTGTTCTACAGTATGACAGATGTTTTATATGGCATTTCCATACAACAAATCAATTATGTGGAAAATGAAACAAAAGGTTTGGACTAAACATGCCTCATTTAGCCAGGGTTGGTGCTAGGTCTCCAAGCGCCCTAGGTGAGACCTAGCATTTCCACCTACCACCACAACATGACGTGATGTGACGTCAGAACCCGTGGAGGAGCGAGGCGAGGAGGAAAGGAAATAGCATTTATAATTACAATATTCACAAGCACCTGCCCTCCCATTTTTATTTCATACATGCATGCTCGCCCAGCAGCCCGCTTTAGGTGGTCGCCTGAAATCGCCTATAGGATGGGCCGGCCCTGTCTCTAGCTGCCATGCCTCTTGGTGGCAATGACCTCTGGTGGTCCATATTTTAGCTGTGAATAGTTGGAGGGTATGCTATCCTCCTAACCCCCTCAGGACCTATGAATATATGACTCTATGCCATTCCTATGGCACTATACATTAGTTTGGGGCTGGAGGAAATGTAGGAGTTTGTATTATACCACTGTTCCCATTTCAGGAATCAATGTGTTGTTCACTAAACCTCGCTGTCTGTTCTGCTATTATTAAATCAGGTTTCACCCAGCAAGAATGTTGTTAGAATAAATTATTTCACTCACAAACTTCCTGTAGCGCTGTGCACAGTCGTTTGTCTGGGATTTAAGTAGAGCTACAACAATAAACTAATGTGTGGCTTGCTAGGAGAGGCAGACTATTCTCAGCAGCATAAAGTATACAGCTTTAAACATCAGATTGAAGCACAAAGCTGATCTATAAAGGTTCTCTAATGATTTCTGTTGTCCCACAACTCTCCAGCATTAATTGCTAAGTTAATGGTCTATACATGTACAGCTGTTCATCCCATCCATCTACCAAGTACCGAGCACCCTTGAGTCTAAGTTCCCATTAGTAGGCAGCTATGGAAAGTTTAATGAAACTCATATGTTCTCTTTAAAACACCAAAGCTTAGAATAGTCAATTGTATTGATGTCTTTCATGGTGCCCCTCCTTTTCTAACCTTAAGATCAGGAATAACTTTTACACATATCCAGGATAATGTCAATGATACAATGGGACATACATTCTGGTAGAGTCCATGAACATCTATACTAATAATGCAAAAATGTGATGATATTAAGCCATGGCTTGGCAAATACCAGCCACCATATCACCAAGGAACCACTGTATCTTCCTCCCTTTTTCTGTCCAACTATAAAGGCACACTTCAAGAAGAGAAACATGGTAGAATGTCCTCATTTTCCAAAGAATTTGGGTGTTATCTGGACATCACAGGAGACTAGGCAGGTAATATGAAGTCTCCTGCTTGCCCCATGAAATGTAGAGTCACTTGCTTTGCTAATATTAACAGATCCAATCTTCATCTATATCATAACTACATACTAAACATAATGTACATGTCTTTCTTATAGCTTTCTGCTAGGTGCTACTTTCTGGCCGGGCTGGTTTTTATCATTTACCCAAAGTTCAGACTTCTGTACAGTGTTTGTATCTATAAATCTAGTGAGTTATATCTGGGTGTACTCCTATACTGCAATAAATAGTCGGGAACTATTGACATAATAATATCATTGTAGCTGCTCCGGAACAAATCCTTGCCATAAATCAGCAGTGAGCCTCCTCGCTCAGGTTTGGCCAATTCCAATCCATGTGCTTTGCAGACAAAGAACAGATGGACCACTAAGTGACATAATGAATAGCACACTATGTGACTGATTCAGCGCAAGTCATGATATCTTTAAACTTTTCCCATTTTATTCTCCTTGTTAACAGTAATTACCAGTGTCCAGATATGTTCCAGCAATTGATTCTCTTAGGAGACTTTTGGTCAGCAAGTTAAAAAGTAAAAACGAAACTTAGGAAAGATGAGAAATAAAATAATGTTTCCTGCAGTGTTAGATCGCAAGAAGACAGGTACCATATCTATTTATTAGGAAGTCTATTACACTGTAATGATTTGGATGTGCTTTATAAATTACATTTTCTATTTAATGGAATGAAAAATACAGTTTTAGAATTATTCTAGCAAATGCAACATCACTGAGTATGTGGTGGCTGGCTGGCTTTTTGTACCTTATGTTTTTTTGCGGTCACTTTGACCCGTGCTTGTGCAGGGGACTCTTGGCTATCCAGGCATGGTAGCCACGAGGAGATCAGGGGAACCAAAGCCACCCACTACATCCTGGAGCCAACCCAGTTAAAGTCAATGGGGTTGCTATGGGCAACATGCCCACTTTCCAAACTCACAACAATCTTATCGCTTAGTAAATATACCCCAATGGGAGAGATTTTGTGGTAAATTTGAGCGGGCACTGGCCTCTGGGTTCCGATATTTAAGCAGCGTGTGCCTGTGCAGGGGACCATTGGCTGTCCAGGGGATTGAACCTCAGTAACCAGAGGAGTGCTGGTTCAAACCAGTCACCCTATCTGGGGGGAGTAAAGGTAAGGAAGCACCTCAAAATGTTTGATTCTACAATACTGAAAAATAAACATAACAAGTTTAGTTTAATGGTTTAATGAGTATTATATATCGCTAGAAAACATAGCATGCAGGAAAGCTTAATGTGTATGTTACTATGTTATTGTTATTAATAGGCTATTATTGAGCAGTTAAGGTGGTAGAGGCTGGAGAGTTATGATTCAATACTCTGCAGTACCGCTGGACTTGCTGCTGGTGAACCGGTTAATATACTTTAATATGTTGGTGGAGAAGGATTTACATGTCGTATTGATAGAAGCTTTGTTATACAATATAGGGGAGAAATGTAATAAAACGAGTTGTGATACAAAATGTCAGTGTGATGAAAGGGTGACTGGTGAGATACACTGTACCAGATCACTGGGATGGGAAAAACGCCCATTCTGCACATGCACACGCTGGGGTGCTGCCAACTCAGGAGGCATCAGAAGAGGTCACTGATGGGAAAGCATTTTGCACAGAACGCTATATTCAGTAGGGATCCAGCATTGCAGCAAATCTACATACATTAGATATTATGGGGAATAGCCTTGGGAAAACCACTTCCGTTGTAGTATATGGGGTACTGCATTACCATTAATATTCAATTAAGTATAAGCAGGTCTAATTTCTATTAAGTATCATGTATATTTATTAGATTACCAGATATAGAACGCCATGCACTTTCTCTGATAAACCGTATACTGTTTGGGTCTTGGGACATCCCTTTGGCAGCTTATGACTCACCAAAAGTGACGACACACCGGACAGACAGCGCAGTCATTGTCATTTATATAGATATTATTAGAAACTGCCTAGGGTTCAGTATTTTGTAGAGACACGTTTCTTTTCCCCTGAACCAGACATTGACAATCAAATGAATTAGGCTACAATATTTTCCATAGTTCAGTACGCTGGAGATGGCCCTGGAAGAGCATAGGCAGGTAATACTGACATGGCCTGCAGGCAGGGATCCAGACTATCTGAGTCTTTGGGATTTAAGAGACAGGTGCACAGGGGTCAGGAAGCTGTCCAGAAATTGGCCCTGGGATTTATCTGTGCATTTGCCTCTGTTTGGTGGAGACTGAAAGTCATTACTCTGTGACAGGCACCAACCGGGCTAAGTGAAATAATGTGCTTTCTGTATCCTCCCTGGTGAGCAAGCGTCCGCATTACAAAACTACCAATAAAACTGACACTAATTGGCCGCTCGGATGATGGGTCCTGAAAATTCAGAGGGAAATGTCTGCACATTAAGATCTCAGTGGCAGATTCACCCATCCTCGGAAAGTTTAAAGTCTGGAGCACATGAAGTCATGCCCTGAAAATCTGCTGCAGTATGTGATGTGAATATCCATTTTTAACTCCTCATTTACCTTGACTTTGAGTTTGTGTTAATTCATCGTCTATATGGATCAGAGCGAGGAGTTGAAATAAGTGTAACCCTGGAAGAAAACACGCATCAGAGCCAACATCACTTCTACATAATGAAAATAGCGCATGAATTGCTGTATTCTGCAGCCTCGGATTACACAACAGCCGTTCTGCAAACCAAAGTGAATACAAAAATGATTTAGAACCTCCAGTTTTTATCATTGTCTTTAGAAATCCAAGACATCCTAGTTAATAATCCATGTTTACAGTTATGTGTATATTTTGTATGTGAAATGAATTAATCCAGATGAAGTAACATTCATTAAAAACATAATCTTCGGTAACAACATAAAAGGAAAATAAAGAAAATAAAGGCTATGTAACTAAGCTTAAAAATCCATCTGGTCATATTTAATGAAACGTTATGATACTCCTGAGAGAGGTTTCACATACAACCATCTCCTATCCATCCCAATCATATGTGTTTTGGGAGAAGTATGGCAGACTGTAGGATTTTACACACAAATCCCCCTGTGGCAATAACCATCCTTATCAGTCTGCTCCATTGCATTATCATAAGAATCCTTAAATTCTTATTATACTGGGGTAACTTTAACAGATTTCCTTTATTTGGTGCATAAATGGGATCTTGTCAGAGGAGGCCAAAGGCATAGGTGAGATGGGTGCCCGAATAGGGCTCCACGGGGTGAGGGGTCCCGTGCCTACTCTGACCCGAACCCAGCGTCGGACTGGCCCACTGGGGAGCATTCATGTGACTCCCCTGCAAAGAGCTGGTTGTGCTATGCACTATTCACAACACCAAAAGTCACACTGGGATTATAATCCTGCAGAGTGCGCCTTCAAGGTGTTTGTGTAGGGGCCTGTAAAACCTAATTCCGCTCCAGGATCTTGTGATAATGATATGCCTAGGAGATTTAACATGCTTGACTGTTTCTTTTTCATTGAAGGTAGCTTAACCACATAACCTAAATAAATGATTTTATTACTGGTACAGATGAATAAAAAAACCTTTGTGTACACTTTCTGCCATATTTACCATATTTTTCTCACTACACCCCCGAAACAGTCAGACACAAACCAACATGTCTGAGCAGATGAGACGACGCAGAGAGATCTAACCTTCAGTACATTAAAGAACTGAGTTCACACAAACTACGTCCTTTGAAAAATTGTTGGTGTATGGATTTGTATTGACCTGGCAGAACTGCTGAAAACTAATAATGATGGGCTGAACCAGACCTCCTCGCATGCACAGGAGTTTCCATAGCCAGACCCTGACCATTTTACTTAAATCCTATATATAGGCATTGATGGAGAAGTCGTTTTTAATTCTCAATAGTCAAAATATTACATAGATAGTCACATATTCCCTGTAACAGACAGGCAGACAGGAACAAGCAAAAGCCAGTGGACCAATCTTATTGGAATCCATATACACAATGTGTATTGTAAAACGTATGAAATATAAATGTCTATAACCATTACCTTTTGCCAAGAGGACCCATTCGATTACACTTCTTTTTCACCTCAATGTGGACTGCNGAACCTGAAGTAGAGGAGAAAGAGATCAGCACCATTAGTCTANAGAGTGCACCTGCATCACAGAAACACACAGGTGGCTATTCCTGTACACTTTCTAATCGCTGCGGGAAAACCTGACGTGACAGGTAATTGCAGATCAGGAGCATTAGTCGCACTGTATTTATCTTTTATCTTCCATCCCTATCTTAGCCTGAAACAAGCTATCACCGGGCAATAATCTTTATTTTTATCCTCCTTATATGCAGCCCCGCTGATGGAAATATTGTGACCTATTATGTCCTTTGAATGAGAACAGAAATTGTTCAGCGTTTATGGTGAAGTGACTTTTTAGGAGTGTTTTGTGCTGGAGCATCCCCACCCATCTGTCTTTCTGCCTCTAAGAGACGGGAAAGAGCGCACAAGCCTGGGCTGTGAGAGTAAACCAGGTGTCTCATAATGTGAATACTCTCCCCTGCAAGAGCTATACGGCTTGTTATGCGTATTGCAGGTTATGGGTTTATTGTAAATTACAATGCTTAGATTCGTGTATGTATGTGTGTGTGTGTGTGTATGTGTATATATATATATATATATATATATATATATATATATATATATAAACCACGTAGAAGGCGGCACTCTGTTGTAGCAATGAAACTTGCCCAGGTGCTCTCATAGCTGGCTGGTACAAACGGAGAAAGACTGAGGCACTCAGGGTCTTCACCAATAAAATTCTTTATTGTTGCATATCTTGCATATCATATATATATATATATATATATATATATATCATATATATAATATATAATATATATACCGTGTTTCCCCGATAATAAGACACTATCTTATTATTTTTTTGGTCCAAAAAAACACCATAGGGCTTAGTTTCGGGGTAGGTCTTATTTTAATGAACATTGACAGAGATTTATATAAACAGGCCTGCTTTTATTCCAATCATGCCCCAAGTCCTGGGGATTCCACTAGGGCTTATTTTCATGGTAGGGCTTATTTTGGACAGGTTTACAAAAGTTAGGGTAGGTCTTATTATCGGTGAAACATTATATATATATATATATATATATATATATATATATATATATGCCAACCGCTTCCCGAAAATTTCTGTTGCAAGTCTGTACAAGACCCACTCTTTAAGTGCCATCACAATTTCCCTGATATTAATTAGCAAAAGCTGTCAACCATGGCCTACATATATCATGATAAAGTATATATTTGTATGCGCCTATACTTCCAGCACGACCACAGTGCGCTACATTGTCAGATATATGTGTAAGTGACCACTGCGTGCTCAGGAATAACCCTTCGTAGGCACTAACCACTCTAATTAGGCCGACATTTCCATGAGACTGTGCCGGAAGAAACGCTTTGTGTCTTCTTACAGAAGGAACATCTACGTCACTGACCTTTGTGTCTAACAGACAGATCTGTGCAAGCGGATGTAGTACCATGTATGAGAGAAAATCCCTCCTGCCTATCATCCATCTCACGCAGAATTCAGTGCACGCGTGTGAGCGCTACAAGGTTATGGGTTAAAATATACAAATGGCTGCAGCTTTTTATTCCCTGACCTCCCCCTAAGCATTCTAACACTCTCCCTCCCTCTGTGAGGAACATCCTACCCTACTGCATCTGTCATTGTGTTGGAGATGCAGATTTTTGCTTTGCACCGGGCGGTCTAAATCTGTGCACAATAAGGTAAGACCCTGATGAAAATGTCACTGGCTTTCCCAGCATGCACAGGGAGCTCCATCCTTCAAGTGCAACTATCAAATTCCTCATAGCAATTCATTATAGTGTTAATATAAATGTATTTTTATGGAAAATACTTACATTTTGCTTAAGGCACACAGATACTGAACGGTTTCTGTAATTTAGAGCTGTGCTATGAACACTTCACCTCTTAAATATTAAGTTATATGCATATTTGAATGAACCTGCTGTTGTCCCCAACTCTGGTTTTATTCCCCAAAAATGGTTAAGAAAATAAGAATTACTGATGAATGGTATCTATCATCCACCAGAAACAGAATAATAATAGCTTTCAAACTCCCATAAGCCTGTCATCTCAGTATACAGAACAATGCAGGAAAGGGGCACGTGTGCACTTAGTATTTGCATGAATATATACATAAATATATTGCAATAAGTATATAAAGTCAGTGTAATGGACAAACTCAGACTGATGATTTGCAATGAGTCTCTGGAATACAATGAATAGGATNTCCCGGTGACTCCACATATTGCAAGTAGCTGAACCAGAGGTACATCTCAGCACAACCATGGGTGAGACATAACCATTTACATAGAGAAAGCACAATGGTTGCCACAGTGAGTTTCTTATGAGTCTGGATTCCAGCTATAACGTGTTCTGGGTATGTGCAGTATGAACTGCTGGGTTTGCGTTGAAGTCTGGCTCTGGACCAAAGTATGTATATCGGCTGGAAGACTGGCATCTTTTTCTATCATTTATTTCCCCTCAATTCTTTAAAAGATCATGAGGGATGGTAACTGCAGTGATCATGTTGTTTTAAACCTAGACCTAACTTGTAGGATTATTAACAGGTTTCTTATTAACAGGTTTTTTTATATAGCGCCATCAGATTACGTAGCGTTTTACAATTTACAATGGGGATTACAGACAGACAGAATGGGTGGGGAAGAGGAGCCCTGCCCGCAAGCTTACATTCTAAGGGAGATTAGGGATTTGATACATAGGGGTAAATACAAATTCACTAGGGACAATTTTTTAGACAGCTGCCGATTAACCTGCCAGTATGTTTTTGGGATGTGGGAGGAAACCGGAGTACCCGGAGGAAACCCACGCAGACACGGGGAGAACATACAAACTCCACACAGGTAAGGTTCTGTCTGGGAATCGAACTTACAACCTCAGAGCTGTGAAGCAGGAACGCTAACCGTTGAGCCATCCATGCTGCCCGTGCTCTATTATATCTGTCTTTAAAGTATAGTTTTCTATTTTTATGCAACTTCTTTTCCATCAACTTGAACCCACAAACTGTTGTCGAACATGTATATGATTATTAACCCCAACTCTCAAAATCTAAATACTGATCTTAATTTATTAATAAAGGCACGCTAAGCTAGGAACGTCCAGTAGAAATGACACGCACAATCATAATGGCGGATGACACTGGATGCGTCGGTGGTCATTCCTAACAATCAGTTATATTTGAACGTTTAGGAGCAGCAGTGAAAGTATTAACCAATATGTTAGAGTTTGGAATTGGAAGTCATTGCTGGAACACAATACTGTTGACGCAGTCAGACGCTGCTCTGTTAAGCTACAAGGATTCATTTAGATTTTTGCATCAGTACTTTTCTCAGCTCAGACAGCAGCTGAGAGCATAGAAACTTGCTCAACAACCCCATCTGCCTTTGCAAAACTCAAGCCCCGTCTGTGCTCGGCAGGGAGGCAAAATCTAAAAAAAAAGTGTTATTGCAATATTAGTTATGTTTTCCTTTCTTCGTTTTTATTTTTGCTTCCTCATATTGATTTGGCGCTCTGCTGTTTGGAATGTGTGAATATGTGGAGGTAAAACTGAAATTCTCTCTTAAAATTCCAGGTCGGCAGCCATATCTGACTTTTCTAATGCATGGATTAGAGAAACAGACTAGTGGCATGTTTAATTTCATTGCATGTGGCATGTTGACTACTTGATGGCATGTGGCATGTTGACTACTCGATGACATGTGGCATGTTGACTACTCGATGGCATGTGGCATGTTGATTACCTGATGGCATGTGGCATGTTGATTACCTGATGGTATGTGGCATGTTGACTACTCGATGGCATGTGGCATGTTGACTACTCGATGACATGTGGCATGTTGATTACCTGATGACATGTGGCATGTTGATTACCTGATGGCATGTGGCATGTTGACTACTCGATGGCATGTGGCATGTTGACTACCTGATGGTATGTGGCATGTTGACTACCTGATGGCATGTGGCATGTTGACTACTCAATGGCATGTGGCATGTT
>JABWIB010003279.1:23486-50549 GCA_016617825.1 Platyplectrum ornatum | reverse complement strand
CTTGCCTGAAGGTAGCAACGGCAGAGGACGGCAGGAGAAGGTAAGACAACCGCATGCAGCACACCACCTACAGGAAAGAAAGAAGACACAGAAGGCAGGAAGAGGAGGGGAATATATACTGCCGGTGTCTTCTTTCTTTCCTGTTCCACCTACTTNGAAGGGATAAACCCATTGGTATGGACTGCTACAGGGAGGAGCCTTAAAGGAAATAAAATACATTTATCACCTTGGGTCAGATCTGAACACAATATAATAGTTTTGTTAGTTGGTTTTACAACCAATGAGGTAAGAAATAGATAATAACACAATGTCACAAAGGTTAGTAGTTTTGCCAGCCACTGTCCTACATAAATTTACCTTTGTATCCACTGCATTCCAGCTTGTCTGGAATATAACCAAACTGCAACGCCAAAAAAATTATTGTGTGCTCTTAATGTGCTGCAAAAACCTCTAAGCCCACTGTCTTTCAAAGCATTTTGGACTCCCAATAAACACATTCAAGGTGAGTGGTCATGAACAATGCTGTCAGTCTTAAAATGACAGCTGAGCTCACAGACTACATTTTCTCTAATTTTAGATTTTGGCTAGAAAGTGGGTACAAATGTAGTGGCAAAAAAAGATGTGATTTGCTTATCTCCATTATTAATTACCATTATTAGTAGTGACTGTAAATCAGAGTTGCCACATCATACAAATTCTGTGATTTGATCATATAAAAATTAGTCTACCCCCATGTTATTTGCTAATTTTTGAACTTAACCTGGTTTCACTGGTGTAAAGATATTCACTAAGGACCGGATCCAAACTCTGGATAAGCACCAGTGCGTGAAAAATGCGCAAATTTCCTGAAACATTTTTTAAGGGCATTTTTAAAATGTTACAATTTCTGCTTGTAACACAGAT
Source organism: Platyplectrum ornatum (assembly GCA_016617825.1). Lineage (NCBI taxonomy): Eukaryota > Metazoa > Chordata > Amphibia > Anura > Limnodynastidae > Platyplectrum > Platyplectrum ornatum. Next base: position 49,646 of record JABWIB010003279.1, on the reverse strand, counting down.
AGTCATACCACATAAAATAGTTAATAAATAATCATTTCAATATAATGTATTCGGAGAGACTTTTTACCTCCAAGGAACTGCTATGGGCACAGCCTGCACTCCCACATATGCCAACCTATTTTTGGGTTGGTGGGAGCCTGAGGTTGTGTACCAGCATGAGGATTTTCTATGTGGTGTGCCCTTTTGGGCGCGCTACATAGATGATATCCTCATGAACTGGGAGGGTTCCAAAGAGAATTTGGAAATGTTCATCACTTCACTTAATAAAAACGATCTAAATATTAGATTGACACGAGATCAGTAAAAACGAAGTCAAGAAAAATGAAAAGCAGGAAAAAACTCCTACTCGCTTTATAGGTAAATTCTGTAGACAATGGCGGGAAGTACAGCAAATCCTAAATAAACACCTCCCAGTTCTTCAGATGGATGAAGATCTTAAAACACTACTTGGCAATGATATAAAATGTAGTTGGAGACGATCAAATAACCTCATCGATCTCCTGGAATCAAGTCACTACTCGTCAGCCAGAAAATTAAAAACAACACAATCTGTTGGCTGCACAGTATAAAATAGTGGTATAGTACTGTGTGGCACTGGTAACACCTATAAACAACTTATATGTCCAATGATAATATATGGTATATCTCTCTCGGTCCAATGAAAAAATGTATATGTCCAATAGTAATATGCAATGGTGTATCTCTCTTAGTCCAACAGCCTTATTTCAAGTCCCGCATAAATGAAACTTCCGCTGTGGATGTGTCTCCTTCCACTTTCCAGCTCCAACAAAATTCAAACGGTCCCAAAAAGCAAATAAACCAATACAGTGAAGTTCTGTAAATCAGAATAACGAAAAGGAACGGCACTCAGCCTACTCACATATTCCTCCTCTTGGCTTCAGGTGTGTCAAGGGATCTCTTCCCAATTCTGCTTAGCCGCCGGTTTCTTTATCAGCTCCCACGGCCCCAACCTCTCAAAAGGATAAGATATGATAGTGCAGACGGTTTGTTGTAATCTGTTCTCCTTATGAGTTATTACTCACCTGATTGCCACTTGTCTTACTGCATATCACCCATCTCATATCTCGGGACTCCAATAAGGTTTCCAGTAAATGGGCAGGAGGAATACTCCCCCCTTCTCTTATCCGGAAAATAGTCCAGTCAGCATAAAAACTGGTTTTTATTTTTAATAAAAATTGTTTTCAAATCAATTAAAAGTATATAAAAACAATTGAAAAAACTAGTGGTGTGATAGCTTCACACAAGCAAATATACAGACTCCCCTTTTCGATCTGGGACTGTATTTTACATATTGGCTTGATATTCAATTTCTTTTTTTATTTTAAAGAATTCTTATTAAAAGTTATATTTTACTTAAGTGGATGTGCAGCTCATAATGGTCTATTATTGGTGGAGCAGGGACACCTATGTGTCACAAGCTCTTCCAAATTGACAAACAAATTTTTCCTCTTTACCATTGCTGGCACTCCAGTTCTATTTATAGATTGGATAGGTTTTTGTTAATCAGTGCACAATCCCTTTTCTTTTGTTTTTTGTAATAATTTCAATACTTTCTGTTGCCATCATTTTTTAAACCTCCTTTAACTTTTTTAGGACGAAGGGAGGCTCGTAAACTTATTAGCAATTCTTCGCAATTTTAGGAAAATTCGAAAGTTTCAAACATTTAAGGACCTGTTCACATTTGATGTGGGTTTGAGCAGCCTGCTTGTTAGACACCCCCATAAATGACCCCATTTTAAAAACTGCATTTTGGAAGTTTATTAACACTTCAAGTGTTTAACAGGAATGAAAGCAAAATGAGGGTAACATTTTGAAATCTCCCTTTTTAAGCAAATTTTCCATTTTATTTCATTTAAGTTTGTAACAGGGCAGATGTTAACCAGAAGACAAAACTTAAGATGTAATCCCCTGATTCCAATGATTTTAGAAATATCCCATATATGGTTGTAAAACACTATTTGGGTACACAGTAGAGCTAAGTAGGGAGGGAACACCTTTTGGCTTTTTTAGTGCAGATTTTGCTGGAATAGTTTTCGTGACCATGTTACATTTGCAGAGCCCTTTTGTATGAGTACAGAAAAAAAGCCCAACAAATTATAACATTTTGTAAAGTACACCCCTCAAGGAACTCATCTATTTGTGTAGTGAGCATTTTGACACCACAGGTGGGAAATTTAATAATGGGACGTGAAAATGAAAAATGTCATTTTTTCCATTAATTTGTGGATTCACCCCTAAATTGTACATTTCCACATAGGGTAATAGTAAGAAAATACCCCACAATTTGTTACACCATTTCTCTTGAGTACGGCCTTTTGCTTTTTGTAGAGCAATCTTGTGCCCTTGTATATGTACTGTATATTACATATTATCTGTATATTATCTGTATATTGTATATTATCTAGGGGACAATTACACGCTTCTGACTTCTATGGCCAACTTACACCATGTCATGGCTAATCGCTTGCAAAATCGTATACTGAAATGATAGAAGACGTGAGGAACACCCCTTTTCTCATTTTAATATGTCGGATGCAGGAAACCAGGTGGATGTGCAAACACCAAAAAATATAGAAAATAGTCTAGTACACTCTTTTATGAAGTTATGTTTTTGTTTTAAATTAGACACTCTGAGATTATGTTGACTTGGGACACCTGTAGAATACAAATGTCCATTTGATAGGTAATTCGCTGACTATATAGTACTATGTGGCTATATAGCCACTGTTATATTTTTAATTATTAAATACAAGCATGAATTAATAATTAAAATATGTTAAGAGAATGATTTAATAAAAAAAATGGCAAGTTTTCTTACATAAAAAAAACCTGTAACTTATAGAGGCAAATAAAATACTAAATGTGTAAATATATTCTGCAGTTACTAAATAACTTGTCTATTTTCACAAAGGTTAATTTAACAAACATTAGCCCAAAACAAATATATAAGACAGCGTACATAAAGTTTGTGTAAAATGCATTTTAATATTTGAACTTTTTTTTACTTTTCTAAAATATTATTTAAAAGTCAACATATTGTAAAGGCAGTTCTGGTAATGTTTTCAGTCTTCAAAAATTCAATTTACAATATTATTGCATTAAAAACAATGGAAAATACAGATTGTGACAGAAATAACAAGCTTGCAAGAAAATTGATATTTTTACACTAGTTTCATTGCATAAAAAAATAAACATTTTCTATTTTATTTAGGTCTTTACTGTAGCCTTGTGAGCATTATAATGTAGGCCATTTCCTTTTAATATTATATTTATGATATATTTGCATATTGTTTATAACAAGTATGTTAAAAGTATTATATTTCTTTAAAGCAAGGGTCAGTAAAATCAGTTTTTAATTTTTAGAATTGTGGCAGTAGGATGTAGTAGGGGTGTATACAGTGATATGACATACTGCTGCTTCTTCCACTGATTTAATGGAAAAACTATAAATTTTCACTCTTTTCTATATTTTCATACCGCCACTCCAAAATTTCCACTTTGACCACTGAGGCAGACCCTTAATTAGCTAATGCCCTACTGGCAACGATAACCATAACCCTCAGCCCTACAGCCAGATTCTCACCACTGGCGGCCCCCTAACACGGTGCCTACTGGGTCGGTGCTTATAGGCTTCCTTATAGTGGCTTTGTCTAGCTTTCTCGACCCCTCTTTAACAGGTTATGTTGCACTGTTACAACTCGATGTTGTTGGTTTTCTTTTTTGCCTGCCGCCCTTCATGCATCCTTACAGGCTGTTATTATGTATCTGCCTTACATGCTGTTTGTTCACTTTGGCTGTTCAATAAAATCATAAAGTTAAAGAAATGTCAACAATCCTAAAGATGTTTTACGTAAATAAGTGTTGTGGTTATTTTTTTGTATCATCCTGGTATTAATAACATATTTATTTTATGAAGAAGCATAGAGTTGTAGTTGGAAAAACGGGTAAGAACAAATTGTGTTTCACATTATTGTGTTAAATGGGTTAAAAATTGGTTGTGACTGGATGAAATTTGAAAAGCAGTAGTTTTAAGTATGCCATAGTTGTCTGAAAGAAAACAATTATTTCTATTTGACCACTTTCAATGCAAATTTCATTCTTTAGTTAATCCACTACTAGAAAACTTACATTTAAAGGTGGTTTTTATGCCATGTAAAAAGCACTTCACAATCTAATTCACTTCACAAAATTACAATCTAATTAGGTACGACAACCTCACACAATGGTCTTGGTCCAGAGTTATAGGCAGCCACAACAAGCAGCCGCAGTGTCTGGTCTATTCTGAAAAGCAAGCAGGGATATGCCCCTCTTCATGCGGCCAGAGTTGCAAGCGTAGAAGCTCGGCTTCTATATCTGCACGGTGACACAAGAAATACTATGCATATAACTTAACACTATATGAACACCTCTTCTGTCTGCTTACTAGTCTGGCATATTTAAATGAAAGATGCGGCCCATCTGTCTGCTAAATAGCTGATCTGCACTTGCCAAATTCTGAATCAGGTCCATTATGTGCAAGGATGTCGGACATATTAGATTTGTATAAGTCATCCGCTAAACCAATATTGTACAATTTAAGTGACTCCCTCCCACGCACCAACTCACTCTGACGGAATGCTGACCACATGCACAAAATCCTGTTCTAGGCATGAGCACCGCAAGCAAAAAATCTGAATTATACCCAGATTGCCTAAGAAAGTGTAAAAGGCACCGTTTGAAGGCAATCTGAACGATGCCTTTTCAAAACGGCGCCTGAGGATCGGCGGCTCCAGCGCGTATGAGGGGAGGCGATAGGCCTAAAAAGACGTGATCATTACAATCACAGTCTTTTTAGGTTACCTCCCCTACACACAGGACCCCGGCTTCACTGTAAAGTCGGCGTTTCCTGGAAGACTTTTTGCTTTCAACGACGGCTCTCCCAACGGCTTTTACACCGCTCGCAATGTGAACGCGGTATTACTCTGGTTCTGCCCTGCGCCCTGTAACTTGTCTTTTGGAAACTAATAAACAAAATGCATGCAAAAAAATAAATAAATAAATATCTGAACATGGACAACATGGACAAAACAGATGTTTCAGAAGTCTGGATCTGATCAAATGTCTATGATTTGTACAGGAATGTGTATAAAATATGATACAAAAAAACAAAATATAAGCAACAAAATGTACCATATACCTTTCTAAAATGTGTTATTTAGTGGGTGTCAGTTAAAGGTAAACAAGAAATTGCGGGTGTCCTGCTTGCAGCTTCTAAACAGAAACTTTTAAAACCATTAAAAATTAATAAATGCATTTTAGCAAGCCAACGGAAAAGGGCAGACAATATTCCTGCATACCAAAATGATCTATTGCTGATTTATTAACATTACATTTTAAAGTAACCCTTTGAGGAAGACTGAAAGATGAGGTAATTTAATCTATATCTTAATATATTTCCTGCAGTAATTATTGTATGTCTAAAGCTGGCCATACACTATATGATAAATTTTTCCAATCAAAATATTTTTTTTTTTAAGAGTGAGCAAAACCATGTTGAATTGCAAGGGAGGTAAATTTAATTAATAGCAATCAGTATTACAGGTGAGAGATGATGTTTCCTAGCACAAGTCTAATAATAGTGTTACAGTAACACTGGTCAGTATCTGTGTGCAAAATGCAAAACTAATATATTCTCCCTGCATGCAAACACTAACATTCATTTTACCTCCCCTGCAATTCAACATGGTTTTGCCCACTCAGTAAAAATCTTTTGATTGGAACAATTTATCTTGTAGTGTATGCCCAGCTTTAGAGTTGCAATTACACCTTCTGCTAGGTGCGTGTAGACTTGAGCAAAACCATTCTGCAAGTATTTTAATTTCATTACATACTGCATTTCATTTTCACACATAACTTACAGCAAACTGCATAGTTGTATTTATAATTTGTAAATTAGAGTTGAACTAGGAAACTTTACCTTACAACTCTAATTGTTTTTATAGTTTATACTTGCCTACAGACTTTGCAGTTTAATGTTTGGATTTTCCCTTATCCCAAACTTTGGATCAGTCTGGGTATGGATATCCTGGGTAGTGCAACACATAGCTTTTAAAACTCAAATGTATTATATTTCTAAATGTATAAGACCAGGGCCTAAATTTACTAAGCAGGTAGATTGCAGGCACATAGCAACCAATCAGATTCAAACTTACATTCTCCAGTATGAAAAATTAGAGAGATAAAATCACCAATTTTCAATCTCTCTGCAATCTTCACTGCGTGAATTTAGACCCAGATCTAGGCTGTAAAAGTGGAGCTTTCTATAACCTAGTGCAAGATGAAAGGCACATTCTTAGGACATTAACAGATCTAGATCTGTAGGATTCAGCTTGACCAGTGTAAAGGTCTTGCATTTTGGTGGTGTGTCAGTGGCAGGGTTGCTAATAATACAGTAAGAACAGGCTTGCTGCCCTTATGTACTATCCAGGTAATTTGCATATGGAGGTTTCTGCATCATTAGAACTGCACGTCCATGACAGTCTTGATCCAGTCCATTATTAGCCCCTAAGTAATACTCAGTGACAAAGGCAATTGCTTGTGGTCAAGATCTATGATGAAATGGACATAACAGAAAAATGCACATTCATTATATACTGTTGACTATTATGTACATTGGGTCTGTGGTCAATATTTTCAGTCACATATTTATACCAAAGGGTTGTTATATTTTACATATATGCGCATAGATAGGAATGCTGTTGCAAAACAATTATGCTAACATAATTATATGAATAAACAGTAAAAAATAAGCTCTCAAACAGGACTCAGACTTTTAAGGACCTTTTAAAATATTTCCTGCTCTTTTTGGAGACTATTAGTCTTCAGACATGAGACATGGCCCTTAAAGATGCCTTCTGCTGATTTTTCTTGTACTATTCCTAACTACATCAAAACAAACATCTGGAAAGAACCGAGTCATACATAAAATGCAGTTACTATACCGCTTAAAACTTGTAGTAATTAATTTAAATATTTTATATAACAACATGAAAAATATAGTTAGTCTCTGCACATCTTTGTATTGTATTGAAGTATACATTATGTATACTGTACATTGTGTCAGTTATTAAAAACGTGACATTGTAACAATATGTTTCAGTAAAACCATTGAAATGCTTTTTTATATTGCTCAAAACAAGTGAACAATAATAAAGGTGAAAAGCACACGCACGTTTATACATATAACAATGAGAAAAGATCCTATTTCGACATTAAATATACCCTTTGGTTAATAGCATGATACAAAAAAATCATAATAAATTACTTCATTTTTGAGGAGTTAAAAAACCCCCAAAAATATGTAAAATTTACATGCACCTACTTTACATGTTTAGCAGATTACAGTTTCAAAAATACAAGAACATATTTTGTAGAGAATAATTTCCATTTACTTTAGCTAGGCTTTTGTGATTAAGGACTACATTTCCTTTTATTGCTTTAAAAAATTATTGGAGTTATTGTTTTTTACTGCCAAAATGCAAAAGCAAGCAAGAAAAATGTAGTAAGTAAAATGTAACTAGTATCCCATCTAGTTTTGTGTAGCTTCACATAATACTGCCATATTGGGAATAAAGGCACTGAGAGGTAAAAGTAATGTCTATTAAAAATGAAATCAGCGACCCAAGAGTTTTAGTTTGGTAAACCAGCTGGCTAGCAGTGAGGGCTCTGTTGTTGTATTTTTTGGAGTAGAAGTTGTAGTATGTTTCCTGGGACCTTCCTCTTGGTATGGCATTGTGGCACTATTATGCAGATCCATGTTCAAAAGTCCATGGCTGCCTCTTATATAGTCTGTGCCTCTGATTAAATGTCTCTCAGTTGATCTAGTAAAGTAATTTCGAGATGATATGTTTTCTTCTGTGATTGGAGCTATTCGTTCATTGCTGAAATACCTGGACAGGACCTCGTCGCCTTAAAAAAAGAAAACAAACATTTAAAAATTTGGGTAACCCCCTCCCTTTTTATGTATCCCCATATGCTTGAAACTTAAAAAGTAAATGGTACGGACAGTTAGACACAAAATTAGTGCATCGTTTGCTCAGACGGAGTGGTATCTGGTATACCCCCCAATTTTGCTATCTGATATATGATATGTTAGATCTTGTACTTTCAAACAGGGTGGCACCTTTTGATCTGTCCTTGCTCTATTGATCTGTTCATCAATGCAACTTTGCTTTATGCCTATTTATGTTACTAGGGCACAAATTATTGTAATTCCTGTATCTATAAGATTATCCAGACACTTGAATTTGTTCTATTGTTCTCTTTATCTCCATGTAATGAAGTCAATAAAGTTTGTTGAAAGAAAAAAAGTAAATGGTTTAGTTAAAATAAATAAATATTAACATAGTTCTTAAGTTATATATAAATGACTAAGCAATTTTGTAGCACATGTTGGTAAATAACTCTGAAACAAGTACAGATATAGATAAAAATTTAGAACATGCCCTTAAACCCTAAAGCTTCCCCCACCATACTTTTTTTTTTTTTTTAGCAAATGGCATATTTCTACCTTTTTTCCCTGTGAATCTATGTCTTGAGTAGGTTTCTGCAGACACAATCCAACTAGCTTCCGCAGGCATAGATAAAGGACGTGGCTTGCCTATTAACAAACAAATGATAAAATAAAGAAGAGACAATTTCATTAGAATTACATTTATGTTTAATACCAGGAGGGCACAGCTGCGCACAGACCATAGGTGGAGCGAGTGATCACTGCTCCACGCTCGGCATTGAAGAAACATTGGGGAACATGGAAACAGCATCATCTGTAAATGTATGTGTAAAGCTCACATTCCAGCTGTCTTCGCTGGGCGGGTGACTAGCTCCGTCCCGATGTGCCGGCGGATATACAGTGTCTTTCCATATATGTAGGAGACGCCGGACCATTGGGGACGAAGCTGGGCACCCGCTCTGGTGCCCAGTGAAGACACCTGTTTTTTTTTGGTTTTTTTTACAGGTATTTTTATTTCTTTTTTAAAACAAACAAACCATCATCGCTGATCAATCAGAAAATCCTATTGATCAACAATATCGTTTGTTTACGTTTACTGGTGTTTAACAGCCGTTTTTATGATTATATGAACAATGCTGCAAGGCTCACCGCGATTAGAAATGAGCCTGGAGCAGCAGTTCATAAAAGGACAATGCTGTACATAAATAGAGCCCCAAGTCTGAAGTGACTATGCTTAGTGACCTCCTCTATCAGTAGTGGATGTAAGCGAATTGCCCAGGAGTTACAAGCCAGGTGTTTAACTTAAACTTACCATGCATTGGTGTTTTATCTCGGAGTTTGGCAGGCAGCACATGCACCTCAATTGGAAAAGTGGTCAATTGGTCAGAGTCTGCAATAGTAAACCGCCTACGGCTTTCCTGATCAAGGAAGGAATTTGGAGATTCTGATCCTTTCGATCCTGTATGTCTTTCTCTGTAAGCACTGTATCCAAAATTACCTTTCTCATCTCTAAAAAATGATACAAACACACAATTATTAAAATAAAATGTGTCACCACAGAAAGCAAGCAGGCTGGAGATGACAAGTGAACATACACCATGACAAGTAAACATACACCAGGTTGTGTAGTTCCTCCCAGCATGATTTCATGATTTTATATTGTGCATGCTCAAAATCCATGGTCACACAACCAAATGAGAGACCATTCAGAGAATAGAGTGAATAAATCTGCAGTGGCTTGCATTTTACAGGGCATGTGGGTGGAGGCTCATAGTCCCTGAGGGGCCTGGGTGTGCACAAATAAGTTCTCCCAGTCAAAATATGAAAGTGCCTTCCTGTATGTACGGACCTGCAAAGGATCATGTCTAGGCACACCATGTATCCCCACATTTGTGATTACCAATAACATTTAAGACATAATACTAATATTATATTATACCGACATTTGGCTTGCCTTCTCACTGTTTTGTTGCACTGCTTGGCTACCTACCTTTAAGTCACATAAAAAAGCGATTCCTAAAACCTGAGGTGGGTACAGAACCCACTCTCTCCACTAGACACATAACCACTCTAGGACATTCAGTCTATAAACAATAAGATGACTATCAGGGCATTAAAATAATTGTTAGGTTAAGCTGTCAGTATATCATTGGCTGTGTGAATAAAACATATTTCATACAAGTTTCTTCTTTGTTTGAGCCCTTTCCATACATACCTTGGAGAGTAAGGAACTTTGGGTGGTGGAGGGATATAAAGATCAAGAATAGCCGGTTTTTCTTTTTTCATTAAACTATCCAGTGTGCTTTCTGGTGACTGTGTTGTTGTTGGTGGAGGGCTTGTCTAAAATGAAAATGAAAATTTGCCACATTCACTGTCTGTATATCTTGATGATCAGACCTTTATTTTGATGGCAATGTCGACTAAAGTAAGTCATTGTTGATTATGTTAACTGACATTACATATAGTTACATTTACAGACCAGTTGAAATCAATATTTGTTAAATAAAGATCTTTCATTCTAAAACATTGTAAGAACTGTAAGAGGTTAGATTACTATAGTAAGGTCATCAAAGAAAAGTACATAAGTAGTGTTATCGTACATGATAAATACAACTATGTTAACTGTGCTTTAAATGCAACAAACATTGCAATCACATGTTATATTACTTTGTTTATCCATTTTTAAAATAATATAAAATTTGGTTCACTAAATCCCAAACCTGCACAAGTGGTGGTCTCCATCTCAGGTTTCTTAAAGGTGCAGGGGTGAAATTAAAAGTTCCTGTGGGTCTTTTTTTCAGAAGCAGTATCACACCATCCGAGTTCTCTCTTAGTCTTGCCACAAGGTTCTTTAATTGCCACCCAACCTTTAAAAAGGGAACAAACTAGTCAGTCTCTACTCTGTACGGTCGATCTTTAATAAATGTACACTTTTCGAAGAATAACATTTCTATAAGAACATATGTGCCTAAATTCACTAAGCGGGGAGTTTGCAGGGAAATTGAAAAGTGACGGTGTGGACATAGGACACAGATGCTCATCATCAGTCCTGCCATTACTGCCATGTAATGCTTGTTGGATAATGAGACAATGATAGAGGATTGTGTTCTGCGTTGTCTCGTCCTTTACAAAGTGTGGTTTTGCCAAAGTGCTAATAATCCTTAGTACTATGTTTAGCCTGTTCTCACTATTCAGCCCTATATATAGCGTACTGCTACTAGAGTAATATCTTAGAACATTGCTGTGAGAGATATTTTTAGCTTGAATCTTACGGAAACTTAACTCTGTTTTTTCATCAGACTAGCCGTTTTTGAATCTGACCACATAAGGACTATAAACCACTTAAGGCCCATCTGACTTCCTTACAAGTTAAAGTAGAAACCCAATCCTTTTTGTGCATCTAGAGGTCATTACATTTTGTAAACTAAATTTTCTCTGAAATGACTGTATCCAGACTTTTGAACTATTGAACATGAACGAGCGTAAACTACATCTGGGTAAAACCACATTGAATTGCAGGAAAGTTTAATTAGTTGTAACCAGTATTGGAGTTGAGAGATGAGGTTTCCTAGCCCACATCTGAAAACAGTAACACTGGTCAGTATTTGATTGCAAAATGTAAAAATAAATAAAGTATTCTCCCTGCATGTAAATACTAACATTTATTTTACATGCCTTGCAATTCAACATGGTTTTGCTTACTTGTAACTTTAGGCTCATAAGATCAATAGTACACAAGTCTGGATCCAGTCCAAAGAGTCCTGTTGAGAATAGCTTGACATGCAAGTCATCCAGGGGCATGTCAAGCTATTTTTCAATGGATTTAGCCACCTATGTTATTGATGTGTAAATCTAGTCACACTTCTCATTTGTGCTAAACATTGCAGATTCAAAGATATTGGAAGTAGGTCTGGAGAGGAAATGGTTGACCCAGAACTATAATAAAAACCAAAGTAAGATAGAATAAACATCGGAAGGCCAGATGGAGACATGTAGGCACACAAACATAAAACACAGACAAGTGTTCTAACTCATGAGCACAGCCATGCACAACAGCAAGCAAGCGTTAAAAGTAAACAACCAGACTAGGAGAGGAAGGAAAGTGCAAGGCAAGAGAAACAAGGCTAAACTATGAGCATACAAAGAAACAGAGCCTCAGAAATCACATGGGACACAATAAACCAAAGAAAGTGAGTAATGACCTAAACTGTAACCAGAATTAAAATATGCCTCTGCTGGTTCATAAAAAGGGACTGCTGAACACCGATTGCCTTCTGCTCCTTTAGGCTACTGACCTGTGATTGACAGTCAATATTCCAGAAGAATGGTGGGCAAAAGGCAAAGCTAGAACTGGAGATAGCCTGCTGCATAGGCCATGCCATATAAACACAGTGTCCCACAACTAATGTGATTGTATGTAGCACTATCAGGTTAGTGCTAAGCTTCTAGTGACTGTCTCTTAAGAGAAAAGCTCCTCAAAAAGCTCCTCAATCCCATGAAAGCTGCAGGAAAATTTAGGATAGTCACTGGCAGTCCATGAAAAAAAAATCATGCTTAGGGGACTTAGCACCAGTGTCAATAAACTCAGCAATGACAAAGATGTGTGCTCTGGAGAGGCCAAACAAAGGATTTTTGTACTCAACTATGGGGTATATTTACTAAGCAGGGAATTTGCTGGGGAATTGAAAAGTGGGGAAGTTGTCCATAGCAACCAATCAGATTCGAGCTTACATTCTCCAGTATGTAAAATGAAACTCAGAGCTCGAATCTGATTGGTTGCTATGGGCAACTTCCCCACTTTTCAATTCCCCAGCAAATTCCCTGCTTAGTAAATATACCCCCATGAATGCCATTACTTTGCAGAGATCTGTCTTTGCTAATGATTTAGTCCAATCTGACCTTACAATGATAGATGTACTTTGACCTGGCAGTCACAGTTCATGAAGCATTGAAAAAGTGGGTGGTGCGAAGGGGTACTCACAGCACAAAATCATGCTTAAGGCAAAAAGAATAATAATAACAAAGAGAATAAAAGTCAGAAAATATATATGTTTGGAGGGATGGGCACATATTCCTAATTGTACCAGTATGGTAACCAGGGAATGTAACCTCCACTGTTTTACAAGTCAACCCAAGGATCAGGAAAAATTGGTAGGGACGGCTTTAAATGTACCCAACTTCTTAGGATATACATACAAGAAAAAAAAATCAGCATGAAAGGGATTGGAGAGGAAATGGGTTTATTTCAACAATTTAACTATCAAGTGTTTTTTTTCCAAAATGCCTCATCCTAACCCAAAGTCGCAGTGTCTTCCAGATGTACTAAGGAGACAAGAAACAATAATAATGCTTACCACGGTCTGATAATTAACCTGAATGACTTCGTCACCAGCATGAATCTTCCGGGAGGCATCAGCAGGTGACTGGTAATATAGAAGAAAAAAATCTAATCAAATACATTGTCAGATCCTATTCTTAAGCAGAGGGAGGGAGGCAAATTGAATTAATTCCAATCAATATTACAGGTGAGAGATGATGTTTCCTATGACTAATAACAGTGTAACAGTAACACTGGTCAGTATCTGTGTGCAACATGCAAAAATAAAGTATTCTCCCTGCACCCAAACACTAACATTCATTTTACCCCCCCGCAATTCAACATGGTTTTGCCCACTCTTGAAAAAATGCTTAGATTGGAACAATTTATCTTATAATTATTAAAGCTTCATAACAAGTATATAATGTGTGAAAAATCACTTGTAGACAGCAAGATCACAGAATTTAAAACCTTGCAGCCAGTTATTCTATATATATATTTTTTATTTTGTATGTATTTTTTTCAAGCAAAATATCTGGTAACATTCATTTCACACATCAATGTCCATGAAATAAATTATTAAAGATTTTTTCATAACAACTTTGGCTGCAGGAAAATACTACATTATTTTAGCTAGCAGCGATTCCTCTTCTAGTGAGCCCCAATGGTAATAACTCTCTTGACACCATAATAACAATGCCATAGCAACAAAAATAGTACGAATCCCAATACGGCCCTGGAGTAAAACAGAAAGCATCGAGATCAAGAAAAACAAGTAGATGCACATTAAAAGGCTTCTCTTTTCATCCAAGTGCCTTAATAAAAATAGGTTTTTCCTAAAACACCTTAAATAGGAGTTGTTATAATGTTTTTACCCACTCCTGTTCTTTTATATTTTCTGTTCAATAACTGTACTTTTTGTAGCTATTTGTTCCTTTGGTAAACTATGACCTTGGGTAAAAGAAGGATGAATGGAAAGTTTGTGGGTGATAGGAATGTTCCGTTGGAAACAATAACGCACTAGCTACAATATTCATTGGAAAAGATGAATATATGGCAGTGTACATAAATCAGGCCTTTATACATTTCACCACAAGCTGCTTTGCATTAGTGCCCTAAACTGTAATCCATATATTGTATAAAGTTGTTTTACCTGATATTTGTATTATTTTACCAGACACATTATGACATTTGAGTTTGCAGAGATCGGTTAAATGTATTCAGTTTTTCCATTGTTTTTAATGTTTTATGCATAAGCAAAAAGTGAACTGTTTTTGTTCACCTAGTTCTAGCCCTAGAAACAAGGTATATCATTTGAATGAAGCGGAAATGGATCAAATCCAAAAGGAATGAAAACGGTCAGTCAATGTGTACCATTCAACATGTGTACTAACAGATATGGCTGCAATCTCTCTGATCAACTGTTATGGATGTGGGCTCTTGGTAGAAGGTAGAGCATTGCAGCAGGGGAATATATTAGTGTTTCATTCTTATATGTCGAATATGGTATATTGTTGATTGCAGCACAGATGAGTGAGTTGCATTTGTAGATGGACGATATGCCAGGTTACAATGCAAAAGCACTTATTGGTAAGCACATTCCCTTACCACAATTACCAGTGGACCTATGTCTATATCTTCATTGGCCAGGAAATAGGATGACCAGGCCACTCCTGAATTAATGGACTTTTTAAAATGTATTTTTTAGTTCATGCCTTGAATGACTGTGTTACTAAGTGGCGCTGTGAGAACTTAGAACATAACAGGAGAGTACAGGATGTGAGGAAATGTTTAGATATATGTTTGAAAAGGAGTTGAAAAGTTTATATGTGACTTGTGCAGCTTGGGGAGCAATACTGCATTAAACAGCTACAGCTAAGCACAGTATTTGACAAATGTTAAATATGTTTAACAGCCTGGAAGGCAAACTACACAATTCAATAGATATTACTTACATTTTCTGTGGTTCCTGTAATGACATGCAACCCATCATATGTGGATTTAATATACATTCCCTAAGGGGCAAAAAAACAACACCGTAAACGCTTATTCGTCACATAAAACACAGATACAGATTTTAATCTGCAAATTACTGTGAGCAGGAAAGTTTGCAATTTAATGGAAATACTCGTGTAAAGTGTATCAAAAATGTTGCATATGTGACATCATATTGTTAATATTACCCATTGTTTAAGGCAAAACATTTGCACTAGCCACATGGGATTGGATACATACTCCTGTACATTTAACGAAAAAGAAAAAAAACAAACACTTAAATAATGCTATAATGGGTTACTGTATGGCACACAGGTTGCAGAGCCTTATGGTTTTGTTAAAAGAAGGGTTTATAAACAGTAAAGAGAAGGGCAGACCTCACCTATCACACCTATTCTGGCTCTCTAGGTCAGCGAGATAAAAACCCCAGTGCCTCTGAATCTATAGCTTCTATTTATTTGAAGTTAATTTAATTCAGGCCTAAATTTTTAGTTTAATCACACAGTCACACAGCATAAGCCCTATTTCCACTATACTAGTACAGAGCACTGCACTATTTAGTATGCCTGGCTGTTCTTTGTTGGTATGTTTCTCACAGAGGTTCAGATATGTTCGCCAGATGAGTTTGATTTAGTGTTTGGCTCTGGATTATGAACCATAATAGAGTATGCAATACCAATATGGAAAAGTGTGTTTAATAAAGGGGACCCTGAAAAGGGGCTACATTTTTTATTTCTTCTTATTAAGTCTGCCCTGGATTAGCCCTTCTATAATCCATGAAGTATATAGTATATTACAGATTACATGTGTGGGACTCATAGTTTTATAGTAACAGGAACCTGGACAAAGCATAACTTTCTACACTAATTGTTTCCACAGTTCATCAGTTTCCCAAAGTACAACATGGTGTATGCTGATATTCTCAAACTATAAGATTTATTAATAATTATTACTCATGTCAGTGTTTTTTGCAATATCTATTTATTAAAGCAATACAAAAATCTCACAGAACATACAATACAGACATGCAGACGTGTATATCCACATGACTAGAAGCTTAAAGTTCTCACTACGGATAATGATGTAAGATAACAATGTATACAGCATCAATAGAAGCAAAAACTGGCGAGATCAGCAAAGGAAATGCAGCATTATAAAAAGCAATAACAGAGCAAGAAGAAGAGAAAAAGAAGAATAGGGAGAAGGCAGAAAGCAGGATGAAAAAGTGCAAACAAGTCATAATTCATATTTAACAGACCCTTCAATTATTTCTTCTAATTCAATCATATATGTCTTAAATAATCTTCTATAATTTTAATAATCGTCATAATCTCAAAAAACCACAGTTTATTTTCCAATCTACACCCAAGTATTAAAAGCTACTGGAATCATCATGGTCATCAACACTTGCATAAAGGTAGTTACAAAATGATGAATGATACTTACCAACCCTTCACCTGGTCTAATATTAGTTAGGTGCACTTCTTCCAGGCAGGCACTTTGGCTTGTCATTGGATCAGTAGTAAATCTATATGTTTTGTCACATATTCCATTTAGAACTTTAGACTATAAACAAAAAATACAAATAATTAATGTAATAATAAGTTGTTTTATGTGGAACATTTGACAGATTTTTATAAGTAATGTAATAAGTAATGTTATATTCTGTAACATATGCTTTGGATTTATGAATCATTTTATCATTATGGGAACGGGGGGCTATGACTTCCCCTGCCCCAGTAACTGGATGTGAAAGAGCCAGCGAAGCAGTATATATTTTTCTATCGCTTTCCTTGATAATTGGTTAGATGATTGTTTACAGAATTTGTATGTTCTTTCAGGTACAGTGATATGGTTATCTACACCATTTTGGTGTCAAAATAATTATTTTGATGTAACTTAGTACTATTGTTATGACTTATAGTACGGTTTATTTATTAGGCGCTATAAAGTGTTCGCAGCGCTGTATGATAGGCAATATAGACAGAAAGAATGGGTGGGGAAGTCAACATAAGACATAGTACACAGTCATTACAAATTAGCACAAACTTTAAGTGAACTAGTCAAAAAATATTTTCCACTACAAGAGATATGCAGGTATGGTTTAAAAGTTTGTGGATAAAGCAACTAGAATAATGAAAGTCTGTCAACTTCAGGTAAGAGTATCAAATAAGAAAGGCAGCTTTGATAAGAATGTTTCCCAATGGAAACATTTAAGCAACAATAATATGTATGGATGACTTCATATATCAGCAGTCAGAAGTTTATGGGGACAACTACATGAAAACAGCAGTTGAAGAAAATGGCCTTAATTTCTAAGGATATAGGGCTATATATACTATGCGGTGAGATTGCAGTGAGATTGAAAAGTGGGGATGTTACCCATAGATCTGAGTTCATATTCTCCAGTGTAAATGAAAAATGAAACTGAAAGCTTGAATCTGATTGAATCTGATTGGTTGCTTTGGGCAACTTCCCCACTTTCCAATATCACTGCTTAGTAAATCTATCCCTAACTGTCCCATTATTTGTGTGAGGTTACCGTATACTGGCTATATATGTTTCTGTCTGGATTAGACCATTGTGTTTCCCTTCACTTCTTTTGTGGATAATTTTTAGTGTAAATGTAAATTTATATATTAATAATGACTGTAGATTTACAGGCAATATATAAAATTAACAGTTGAGGGTAAAGAGACTTCTAATCTGATTTTTCTTTCCAGGCACAAAACATTTTATTTATGGGTCATCTATATTGTTTCCATGTCAATCACAACACAATTGTAGCTCAAGGGAAAAGTCAAATATAATATATGAAAAAAAAAATATCTATGAAGATATGTCATATTTCAACACTCCATACCGTTAACTATATCAAACAGTATGTCAGTGGTCAATGGGGCAAAGCAGATTTTGGCATGTTTATAGATTCATTTTGCAAACAATAGTTCTGTTTGAAGACAGGCTGTCAAATAGCAAGATGATAATTTTTCTGCTATTTGTCATATGCAAAAGAGCTAAATATAACAACATTTCTTGAATACTTTAATTCAAGTTCAAATATTTTCGTTATCTTGAAATGACTGACAGACTAGTATGGTCATGTTTAATTTAGGAGAGAAATATTCTGACTTGGCAATACATATACACATATAAAGTGTGCTGACATTTTTGTGGTTATCAATTATTAGATTTATGCAGAGTGATTGCAAAATTAAGATAGATAAATGAGAAACTCTAAACATACTAAAATCACAGGCCTCCTCAAAATGTTTTTTTTTTTTTTTTTGCTTTATATAACTTAAAAAAATTGTAAAAATAATCTCTAGGAGTAACACACAGCCTACAATACACCCACCCTGACATTGGAACATTGCAGTCAGTACTCCATAAACGGAGACACACAGACTTTTTCATTTTAACTATGTAATCAAGCTGAGTCTAATTTCTTTGACTTAAATTTCTTTAATATCCTGCTTTTTTTTTGCATAAGTTTTGGGACACTAATTTGATGTTTTTGTCACACTAGGCAATGCATGCATGTTTGCAAAGTTACTAAATGGCAGAACAATTGTGACAGGTGTACAGCATTCCTCGCTTAAAGCAGCTGCTTACATATCAATCATCTACATATAAATTGTAGTCACATTAAACTGAGCATGTCAACTAAACATGTCTGCCATCATTTGCTGGACTACTACTGCTTTCAAATATCACCACAAGGATTAGAATCCGAATGCTTCAATTTCAATAAAGTGACAGTATCATATATACTTACCACATTTATAACAGAATCTTCCATTTCAGCAACTGTGGATTCCTGAAAGAAAAGGATACAACTATCAAAACACAAAACTCAACACATAGATGCACATAGTATGACATTATAAAATTGTAGCTCATATTTTTAAAAATATTTTTCTTTACAAATGTTATGACCTTATAAGTAGAGTAAAGTGGGCCATACTTTGCCACGATTAGCAGGCGACACAAACCAATAATCCGGGCAGAAAATTGAAAATCCATACAGACCATTGACTACAACAATTATTGGCTCGATTACCAAAATCATAACATATTCAAAATAGACAAGACTGGGGTAGGGATTTAATTGCCTATGTAAGCAAAAATGAAGCAAACACACCACCAACTCTTGGCTATACCCAGCAGGTGCAATAAATATGGAATTTCCCTACTGGAACTTTTTTGTTTGAGGTTGTCTGTCTGTTTGTGGCTCAACTCATCTTCCTCTCCCACTACTCCACCTCTACATCCCCACTCTGTCAGTCACTACATTGGCTTCCACAATCCCTCCTGTCCATTCTAATATCCACCACCATCTCACATAATTTCGTCCTCTCATTCACGTATCCAGGACTTCTGCTGAGCTGTCCGCTTACACTGGAATGACCTACCTTAAGCTTTTAGGCGATCTAAAACCCTCCAAGGCCTATATTTACTAAGCATGGTGATTGCGGGGAGATTGAAGAGTGGGAATGTTGCCCATGGCAACCAATTACATTCAAGCCCTCATTTTACATACTTGAGAATGTGAGCTTGATTCTGATTGGGGGTGTTTCCCATGGCAACCACTCTTCAATCTCCCTGCTTAGTAAATATAAGCCCAAGTCTTCAACTGCTGCCTTAAAAAGCACTTCCTCAAAATAAGCTTACCCCTCCTCCACATAATCTTTTCTATCCTCTCCCTCCTCATTCCAATGTCTTCTGTACTGTGCACCCCTCACGCTTAGCATGTTAACTCACATGATTATGGCCCTCAATTCTCCTGTCATCTCCCTCTATCTGGCCCAATTTCTTCCTCATATTTCCATAAAGATCGAGAGACATGTCATCTCCACTATCCTTCACCGACTTGACTCATATATACCCTATATTAAATCTATACTAGTACATGCTAGGACTGAAATAGAATTTTGATCTATACTTGACTGATGATGATTCAGTACCGTGTTTCCCCGATAATAAGACACTGTCTTATTTTTTTTTTTTAGGTCAAAAAAACAATGTAGGGCTTATTTTCGGGGTAGGGCTTATTTTATTGACCTGCTTTTAATCCAATCATCTGGTGACATTATGACACCTCATTGTTCCCCCAAGTGCTGGTGACATTATGACACCTCATTGTTACCCCAAGTGCTGGTGACATTATGACACCTCATTGTGATTTAAATATGGCTTAATTTCGGAGGAGGGCTTACTTTAGACAGTTTACTGTAAAATAGGGTAGGGCTTATTATCAGGAAAGGTCTTATTATAGGGGAAACACGGTATACCTTGGGGCTTAAGACAACTGGGGTTTTGCTATTTATGGATCTTATCATCATAATATGTTGTATTAATTGTGCACTCTTATTACCTGCTCGTGTTCTTGCACAGGCGAATCCCAAAAACTTAGACTAGCATGCAAAAGTTCATTTATTTCAATAATTCAACTTAAAAAGGTAAAAACTAATATTATATAGACTCATTGCATGTAAAATGATTATATGTTTCAAGCCTTTCTTTTAATTGTGTTGATTATGGGTTACAGCTTATGAAAGTCCCAAAATCAAAATCTCACAAAATAAAAATAAATGTGAAAAGGTTCAATATTTTAGGCTCAAAGTGTCACAATTTCACAATTGTTTGCCATTAATTTGCTGATTAGATTGTCACATTAGTCTGGCCAAGCCGCTACTGAACCAAAAACTGCTCAGTGGCGCAAAATCATCTTTTCTGATTAGAGCAAATGTTGCACATCATTTGGAAACCAAGGTACCAGAATCTGGAGGAAGAACGGAGAGGAACACAATCCCAGATGCTTGAAGTCCAGTGTGAAGTTTTAAGTCTGTGAGTCTACACAGCTGTCTAACAGGACATTTTAGAGCTTCATGCTTCTTTAAGCTTTATAGAGATAGTGACTTCATATTCCAGCAGGACTTCGCACTGAACACCGCCAAAGGAGCCAAACCCTGGTTCAGCTACTGTGGGAATACAGTGCTAGACTGGCAAGCAAGATGAAAGACATTAAAGACCAGGTTGCTTCAGCTTTTCTACATTGGTCTCCTAACACCTCAGCAGTGCAACAGGCCGATAGCATCCATGCCATGCTGCATTGGGGCATTCGTTTGTGCAAAGGAGGCACAAACCAAGTACTGAGTACATATGCATGATTATACATTTCTGCTTTTGAAAAACTTTTTGTGTAGTGCTTTCATGCAATATTCTAATTATGTGAAATTTTGCCAGAATGTTCATAAATAAAACAAATAGAGGCTTGAATATCTTACTTAGCATGTAATGAGGCTATATAATAGATTTGTTTCACCTTGTAAGTTGATTTACTGAAATAAATTAACTGTTGTACAAAACTTGCATTTTTTTGAGTTCCACCTGTAATCATGTACAATAAAAGATCAAGCTCAACAAGTCATACACAGATGAACATGTGTAAAATTTGGAGGTAAATGTTGTTTATGTAAACCCCCTTGAATTTAAATAAAACCCTACAGGCCATAAAGCAAATATACGGTTTTACTTTTTTTTTCTTTTCAAAACATTTTAATAGGTCTTCAGAACATACAAAAAGATATACAAATATACCTGGCAGAGAAAAATACAATAATCACATAACTGTGGAGAGCACAGCAATATATCACATTACAATAGAAACAGTAGTTCCACAGAAACTGAGGGAAGTACAACAGAAAGCACATTCCAAAGCCATAAGATATGTGATAATTAGGTAGGGAAACATAGGAAGAAAAATAAGAACTAATAACTAAGAGCCAACAGTGGCCCATCTCCCACCTCCCTCACAAAATGGTGAAAGAACCATAAAACGTACTAGAAGTGATACAGTATAACCCATGAGCCCATGTTTAACATCATTCAGTACAACTGTGGACAAGGAATCAGTGTGTAGATTCAAAGACCCTCAAACAGAGGCAACTGCCCGTCTCCTTCAAGGACATATGCTTCCGCTTGAGAAATGTATACATGATTCAGGACTTAAAAATGTATCTCCTACAAGGAAGCTAATCCCACTATCTTTATGGTATTTGCACAAAATTGAAGAGGATCCTCTGGAAGGTGTAGGTCAGTTACACATTTACCTGGGGTCAATTAATTTAACTTTTAAGTTAAAAAGTTTAACAAATATTCTAGATCAGGGGTTCTCAAACTATTTTGCTCTGGGACCCCATCTGACAAAAACATTTACTAGAGACCGGTGGTTCTAGAAGATTTGTTTTAATGCTTTGTTTTTATAACTAAAAAGGGTTTAAAAAGGACAAGAAAGTACTAATTACATGTAATTGTACAACTGCAGTGCGACACCAACATTACACTTCTCAGGGTACAAGTTTATTTTCCCACGTCAACAAAAAAATCTGTGTTACACTATAACGTACTTTGAATTTAAAATTTATTTTAATTTGATTTTTGACTATAACAGTCCATTGTGCACATTTTGCTCAGGCATTTTTTAATGTGCTGTGACACAACATAAAAAATGAATACTAGTCAGCATAGCCAGTGTATGCAATATGTTTAAAAATGAGTTACTTTAATGAAACTGTGTTGTAACTGTAGGCTTTTACTAAAACAAAAAAAAAACAAATTTAAAAGAAAAATAAACTCCTCTGTCAGGCACTTGACATGGTGCAGCAGTTCAGGAGGAAAAGATGCTGATGGAATCACAGTTACAGAGACACTCCCACGTCCTCATTTAAAAAAACACTTCTAATGGTACACAGCCCATGAATGTGATCAGGGGGGCAGTTTCTGTGCAATCCCTTTTTAAGCTAATCTTCCATTCAAACATGTGCAAGCCAAAATTCTGCACTTACATCTGAATAAGTGCAACTGTGGATCAGGTACAATGTGCTACCAACATTCTGATATTTATAATTGTTAATATTATGTTATTTAACTTACTATATACTGAATATAAGCAAAAAATCAAGTACAAGATGTGCATGCTATATTATTATTAATGCAAAGATTATTAGATGTACTGGACTCTCAATAAGCGGTATCTGAGACAGACCGAAACTGGACATGACAAGACTTGTTTATAGATGCAACTCCGGTAACATTGAGACATCTACCTTTATAAAAACTGTAGATTCAAATAGCTATCTGCAATATGGGAGTTGTCACCTTTCCAATTGGAAACGCAACATCCCATACTCTCAGATTGTAAGATTACGGAGAAATTGCTCGAGTATTTCTGAGTTTGACAAACAGTCAGTTGTCTATACAGAAAGACTAAAAGAATGAGATTACCCGGAGGAATTGATTAAATATAGTCGTGAAAGGGCACGGAAAAGGGATAGAGATTCTCTTCTCGCATACAAAAAGATGGAAAGACTCCCTGATGAAACAAAAATTATATGTCCCTATGTAACATATTATAATTGTCAGGCTGAAAATATTAGGAGCATCGTAAATACTGGCACGTTTTAGAACAAGACCAAATATTGGCACCCGAATTGAAGTCCAGGCCAGATATATTGTTTCAAAAGGCCAGAAATGTAAAATCAATATTAGCACCAAGCTACTTTAGGTAACAGGGAGAATCCAAAGCCAACATTCTCTGGGTTTTTGGTGGTAATCTGAACGGGGTATCAGTTGTCCCTCAAATGTCTTAGGAAGATTGGTGTAACCCATTAGACAGACTGCTTGCACATTAATGAACAGTGTACCATCTCACAATAATTATACAACTATTCCCTCTCGCATTGGACAACCCTATTTCAGACTCCCTCAGTTGACTGATTTCTCGTTTCAATTTCATAAAGTACAATATAGTGCAAGTACATATATAAATACATATACAAAAATTCTTCATATATTCATATATTCCACAGAGGCTATTTATCCCCTGATAGGAGGTACACCATGGGTTTATCGAATTCCTAAAATTGTTGTATGTGTGAGGGTGAGCGGACTACTATTCTCCATTGTTTCTAAGTAGGTTCTGGAAACAGATCCATTTATTCTCTGCTCAGCACCTTCTTGATGTTATACCTCTCACAACGGAGTGGGCTGTATTGGCATATGTTAAACCCACACTTAAATTAAATGCCTGCCATTCACTGTCTATGTGGTTGCATGCAAATGTATCCTCCAACACTGAATTTTGCAAAAAAGCAAACTGTTCTACCTATTTCAAATGGAGTCGCTGGAGCCAACTCTAAATCTGGGTACACACTAGATCTAATTCTGAATGGGGAGAGAAATCCTGCTCTGATTGGTGGGCATCATCACACTGTGGTATTTTGGGGATTAGTGGTTTCTTATGGGTAACTTATGGCAAGTGCATAAATCTTAAGTGATGCTAATTATTTAAATATGACTTTAGCACATAAGAGTTGGTGTAAAGCATAGTAAATGATTTATATTTATAAGGTGTTTAGGACTGTATAAATAAAATTTTATATACAAGTATACAGTTAAAGCATATAAAATGATTTAATACATTCTGGGTTGGCAGGTTTAAACCAAATTGTATTTTTTTTATACAACATGCCCAGTGCCCTGATTGCTCAATGAAGGAATTCTCTGGTGTTATTGGACATTCTTGTTAAAGAAATCTGTAGTGTTGTTAGTGTCATCTTATGGCTGGTGGAAGGGCCAAAAAGCACAATTAAAAAAAGTTAATCCTAATGAATTCCCCATCACTGAACAAGTTCTGACTAATCAAGCAGCTTAAGTTAGTGTAGAAAGATTCTTCTATGAAATGTGCTTTTACAATAAATATTTTGTATGACTATTCATACTTACTGTATATACTCGAGTATAAGCCTAGTTTTTCAGCACATTTTTTTGTGCTGAAAGTGCCCCCCTCGGCTTATACTCGAGTCATTGTCCTGTATGATGTCAATAAGTTATCCCAGGTTTTTTTAGGTGAAACTAGGCACCTCGGCTTATATTCGGGACGGCTTATACTTGAGTATATACGGGTAGTTATTTATCAGTAGCAAGTGCTTACATTAACATTTTCATTTTTATACATCTGAGTATAGGAGTATGGTTGAATGTTTTTTTTCTGCCCATATACATTCAGAGGAAATATATACAATAAATTATGTTAAAGGCTTAAAACATTGGATTGTTTATGTAACATACAATAAAAACATAGTTGAACAATGTTTTTCATTGATTTAAAGGTTTTACAGTATTGATACTGTTCTGTGCTGAAACCTCTACTTAATATATTTATTAAAGACCTCAAAGATTCAATTTTTGTAGAGGACACTACAGCTATGCAGGGTAACATAACAGACAGATGTAGTTGATCTACCGGGGAACTAAGATTGGGCTGTTAAATGGAAATGTGATTCAACATAGGTAAATGGTTATGCATTTATGGGGAAAAAACAAGCAAGCAATCTATAAATTGAATGGGATATCTTTAGAGGAATCTTTATTGGAGGATTTGGGAGTGCTTGTAGACAAAACAATTGTACTCAATGTCAAGCAACAACTGCAAGGATCAATAAAGCATTAGCATGCATGAAAAGGGGATCAGGGCCGCCAAAAGAAATTCTTGCCCCTGGTAAAGGCCCTGGAGCCTCCTCAAATTTCACAATTAGCAATTTTATTCTGCTGCCATGCAGCACCACACCATCACTGTGCATGTTTTCACGCCATAGCTGTGCCCTCTTGAAAACGTACCTTGTAGGTTTAAAACACTAGACATACAGAAACAAAATATAGGTGTGTTTGTGTGTCAATCACTCAAGAAGTGGACTGTGTTCAAGCAGGATAAATCGTAAACTGCTAAGGGCATGCTCTCACTTAAAAACCCACATACCAGTCACACATGCAG
>JABWIB010003279.1:0-14259 GCA_016617825.1 Platyplectrum ornatum | reverse complement strand
ATTTTTTTCGCCCCCCCCACTGAAAAAAGTTGTGGCACCCCTGCCTACACAGCAGGCTTTATGAGGATTTATTTCAGAATCAGCAACATAAATAGAGAGGCCAGTAATAACTGGTAAAATTGACAAATCCTCGATGCCATGTAGCCATGGCAACTAGAAATGGTTAAACATTTGTGCTTGCTGTGGTGTGGTGTAGAGACCCCATTATGTGAGAAACATATTATAATTAAAATACATTTTGGAGCATGGCCTGAAGATTATGACATTCATTATCTAAAACATGTTCAGTGTACTCCAGTCCCAATAGGTTACTGACAAGTTCTGAGTTGTTGTAAGAATACAAGCACTCCCTGAAGGTACCATCTTATCTAATAATAACTGTCACAAACACAATCTCACCCAAGACCTCGTGACTTAAAGATGATGCAAGGGGTTCATCCCAACAGTCACCTAGTCGGTTAAAGACGTATTAACTCCTTTTATTTACCTCACCGATTACTTACATCGGTATTCGCCATCACCAAGGTTTATTTGGACTGTGCACATATAATCGCCGGAGACCTTTGGTTTCTCCTTTAAACTAACCCACCACAAATATGAGTTACCAGAATTCTCATAAACCCAATATGACCTTACCTGTTACAACTATGTAGCGTTTGTTTAAAAAAAAATAAACCCTATATGAATAGATCTGTTCATCATATATGTTTTTAGAATAGTGCATTTTTAGAATGGTGAATTTTGTTATTGAACTGTAAGAGTAAAAGAGACAATGAGACTCTCTCCCACAAATGCGCCCCCATTACAGTGCTTCTTTAATAGTGTTTATAATCCAGCTCCCTCACAATATATACAGCTGTATACATTAAACAGCTGAAAACTGCTTAACGTAATACTTTATGTAAGACTTCATAGCGAACAAATACTGATTTTTACCAAATGTATCTAAGGTCAGAAATGTGTCATTGTTTACCAAAGGAAATGAGAAGGAAACTGTACAAGACACAATACAGCCTAAGGAACTGGCATTCATCCAGTTACGACACAGATACACACCAATTCACATGCAGGGCCTGGGTAACATTGTTAAGGTCATGGTGTGGGAAATACCCTTGTTGAATACTAATAGCCTTGTATAATTTGTGAATGTAAAATTGAAATATTGTCGTCCATTAAAGTGTATCAAAATGTATTATTTTAAATATATTTGTTACATAATGAAACATTAACTGAAAGAAAACTTTTGTATTTTAGCCTTGCAGGGTTTACTATGAACATGCATAAGGGTTAAAAGAGAAACAAACATTCATATGTGCCATTAACAGAATGTATTTTCATATTCGGCAGGGTAAAAGTTTTCTTCCATTTTTAGAAAATTGGGCAGACATTAAAAAAAGTGCAACAAGCAAAGGGAATGCAGACTTGTAATGAGAATGGAATGGCAAGGCATTCTTTCCTACCACTGACAAGGAAGTAACTGTGTATACATGTCTTGTTCTATTACCCTGCTTTCCATCATGCACTCATTTTAATATTTACAACCAGTTGATAAAATCACATGTATTGATAGAACATGATCTAGCACAGAGTTACACAGAAGTACCATGAAATGTTAGAACAATAATACTACAGTCTCAAATATTTTGGGAAACAAGTGTGACACCTTCCTTGTATTCTGTGAACATAAAACATTACACTCTCAGGGGCGGCCCAGAGCTGCATCAGGCAGTTTGTTTTGTTATGTAAAAATACAGTGATTGTTAGGCCCACGCAGAATAAGTGAGCACAAAACGCAGAATGGTTGGTAAGACCTAAATTTACTAAGCGGGGAGATTGAAGAGTGAGGATGTTGCCCATAGCAACCCATAATATTCTAGCTCACATTCTCCATGATGTAATATAAAACTGATAGCTTGAATCTGATTGGTTGCTATGACTTCTTAATCTTCCTGCTTTTTTTGTGCAGTTGTCATCTAAGCAGCAGCAATGTTTCTCCTAAAATCCAGAACCAGCTCAGGGCTGGTAAAAAGTGCCTAACAGAGGAGAATTTTTAAAAATATAATTGAAGAAAGAAAAATAGATAATTGTAATAAAGAAACATAATGGTAATGGCTAAAATAGTTTGTCATTCCTGTCTAGTGCTGTATTGCTGTGTTTTTTTCCACAATTCTTAAATTGCAGTTCAGTATGCTATGCTTATTAATCCGTTATAAATTATTGTTCTTTATTTTTGAAGGAGTATGTACAGGTGTGCAAAAAAACGTGCTTTAATCTAGTAAATATAAGATTCAAATAAGACAAATATTAAAATCACAATATATAAAACAGGAGTTTATGTGGTGAAACGTGTCCTATTTCCAGATTTGACCACACTAAATGTGTACAGAGCCATCATTAATAATTAAGAAGGACAATTCTACGGACAAAGAGAAGTCACCAGTAAGATCAAAGGGCTGCGCAGCACCTAAGATCGATCTCCAAGATCCATAATACTATTTGAGATTTGAGAAGAGACTGAGAGCAACACGAGGACAACCCGGCCTAGATGTCTGTACTGCTTGGACTCCGATGATGAACACCAGGGTGGCATGAGTAATACACTCCCAATAAGCACCGTCACTTATGACTGCGGACATTGTCTGAGAGTCAGATTTATGTTACCTTTACAACAAGTGGGCAAAGATTAATCAAATCAGCTGTTTATTAGACAGACCCACTGTAGACATCTGATGGGAATAAGGAGGAGGAGGATCTCTCTGCTATACACCACAAGAGTAATCTTTGACTGTTGAATTTTTACTTGAACTTTAACCATCTAAAATCAAAGTCAATTAAGCATAAGACTCGGGTCTAATAACATCGGGTGACATACAGATATCCGCAACGATATACTTGTAGGAGGTACCACCTTTGGGTTTGAATTAGTTACACAGCTTACCGATATAGGTCCAAGTGTGTTGAGATATATCTATATGTTTTATATATTGNGATTTTAATATTTGTTTTATCTGACATTCTGATATTTACTATATTAAAGCACGTTTTTTATAGACACCTGTTTTCNTTTATCGGAAGTCTACATATGCATGTTAATTGAAATGCTGATTCAGTTTTAGCGCAATACATACTCCTGATTGTTTTAAATTGTTTGTAAGTGAAGTGGTGGAATTCACTTTTGTATCTTGCTGCAGACGGATCAGCACATTAAATACAGACTAGAAAACATTCCTTACATTTGTTTTATAGACGGTTAATGAGACAGTATATGTTTTTCGTTATTTTTGAAGGCCTCTCCACAGAAGTATAAGGAAAATCAGTGCTGAAATTTAGGAAGAATTGCAGTTTTCATTTTCTACTAACCAAGGCACAGAGAAGATCTACAGCCTCCAGAACAAGTTCCTGATGGCCAATCCGTGTAACTCCAAGTTCTTCCAGATCCTGATGTGATATCTGCAGGAGTTGTTCTCCATTAATTTTTTCCCTTTCAACACTTGCAACATACTGTTGCAATGAGTCCTCAAGTCCTGCATACAAAAATAAAAAGTAATTTAAACCACAGATTCTTGTGTGCTATTTTGTTATTAAATGCAAAAGTCAAGCAAAAAGTCAAAATAGAATAATAGAAAAAGAATACAGAAAACAGTCCTGAAATATAAACTTGTGCAGTATAAAATGTAGAATATGCAACACGTTGTACCTAGCAAAAGTAAAATGTCTACAAGCTGCCATTAGAGATTTTACAATTAATTATGTTGATTTAAAGAACAGGGCAGCGTTGGCTTAAGCAGCTGAACATCTAGGACCTGATCCAGAAATGTGCTTCTGTTTTTCAGGCAGAGACACAGCGGGAATGAGAACTTTGAATGCTCGGAATAGATCAAGCATAGAAAGATGGATGCCCTGTTGTTCATTCACCTGTGTCCACATCCATCTGCTCTGCACTACAGGAACAAGGAAATGTACAACATTTCAAATGCTGAAAATGTAAACATAACCCAATTTTCATTTAAGGATCAATATAAATTTATATACACATGGGACCTGATCCAGACCTGTGTGCTAGCTTCTTTTGCATGCAGGTCTGTAAGTATGCGCAAGAGAGTTCACTCCACTCCCCCCCCCCCTCCCCCAACCAAGAAGCCACCAAGATGCTCATCCACTCGTCATTTCACATCTAGACTACTGTAACATCCTTTGTGGCCTCTCGCACCACCTCCACTTCCTTCTCTGCCAGTCTCTACACTGGATTCCTATGCCCTTCAGAATTCTCTTCCAACTCCTCGCCACAACCTGCAAAGTGCTCTCCTCTTCCTCTGCTCCCTATCTCTCTCTCTGTTCACATCCGTCCCCTGCGATAATGACCACCGCCTCACTTCCCAACTGATCACCAAGGGGTATATTTACTAAGCAGGGAATTTGCTGGGGAATTGAAAAGTGGGGAAGATGCCCATAGCAACCAATCAGAGTCGAGCTTACATTCTCCAGTATGTAAAATGAAACTGAGCTTGAATCTGATTGGTTGCTATGGGCAACTTCCCCACTTTTCAATTCCTCCTCTCACCTCCACCTTATCTGTCTACCCTTTCCCCCTCACCTGATTGTCTTCTGCACTGTCCTCCCCCTCACTTAGCATGTAAGCTCTCACGATTATTCTTGTTATTTCCTCCCTCCTGCATTAATCCATTGTAATACATTATACAATCTCATGTCTGTTATTGTTTTGTATACCATTACACTGTACCCCATGCCATGTATGTACTTTCATAATGTAATGCGCTGTGGAAACTATATGGTGCCTTATAAATTTTAATAATAATACATATGTCTTTTGTTACTATTCTAATTGACATGTAATGGCAATTATTTAATTTATTTTAGCATTGTGTATTAATAAAAACTTCTCAAAAAGAAAAAAAAAGACAAAAAACAAGATTTCCCTATGCATGTGGGAGGGAGGAGGAATTCGTTTCTCCCATACAATGTGAATCTGTATACTGCTGATGCCGCATACTTAATTAAACAACTCCAGCCTTCAATTCACCAAACAATGGAATTGTCTGCATCCGGTTCAGTGTTTTTCCTTTGTTACTTTTCACATATTAATAGAAGAATAATAATTCCTAATGCTTTAAAAATTAACAGAGGCAGCAATTGTGAGCCATTATAATCTGGCTAATTTTAGACTATTTAGAATCAGAAACATGATAGATAGATAGCTATAAACAAAGGGGTCATTGATACTGGAGTATGCAATTAAGAAACAGCTCCAAAGTACATTATATTACATATTTTATTCTAATAAATGCTCTTACTTGCATTGATCTATATAAACCTGTAATTCCCTGAAAGGTAATGTAAATGACAAACACTCTCTGTATAGGGATTGTAATAAAACTATAAAAATGCATGGTTTTATTATGAGTGGGAAGGTTCTTAGTACATTTAAAAAAAATAACAGATTTTAGTCTGTCTGTCTGTGAGTTTACAGTAGATGGTAAACTATTCCTAGTCTGACCACCACTGATTCGGAGTGTAAAATGGGAATGTGACTGGGAATGAACTTATGAAATAATAAGGTCATGGCCTGTACTTTTATGGTCCCTGTGAGAAACATTTTCTGCAGACAACTGCTTAACATGTGCCGACGAAAAAAAAACATGGGTTTCAGTAAGGCATAAAACTAGCTAAGTGTATTAAAATATCATTAGAAGGGGCTGACAATCGTACATACACATATATATATATATACAGTAAAACAAAGACACAATCTAGCACAATAAAGCCTGCACAACAAAATGACTTAATAGCAAAACTAAATAATGCTTTGAAAAACAATAAATCACAACCGTTTATAATCAATACACATTATATAAAAGGAAAAAGACAGCACTTAGTAAGTTTCTTATGAATATATAAAATGTGTGATCGTACACCTTTTTACAGCATTGCCATTAATTAAAAATGAAAATTTTATCTAGCAGCTTAAAATATGAAGAAAACTTTTGTAGAAAATATTTGAAATAAAATATATTTTAAAAAGGTGTCATATCATCTAAATGCAATCTGACTACCATAAAACACCAAGAAACAAAAAGGTGTATGTAATTTGAACCTTTGGAAGGAGAGAATATAGGATAATGATCAGCAAAACTGGACAGGCAACTCCAAAACAGAACACACTGAAATGCATTGCTGTGATTTACATAACTATGCTAACTAATGAATACATACGACTAGGTTTACATTGTGCAAGCTGAGTGCAGCCCGGCTAGAGTAAATGTTCCCAAAGTAGTAAATGTATGGAATATTTTTCCTGTTAAATTCCAAGGGCCTGAGCTAAAATGTTATTTCTGGTTGTGATGATAGGTCAGGCAGTATATTTACTAGTGTCTGTGACTCCTGGCGGGTCAGTCTGGCTCATACATTTTACATTCTTTTCTCGCCATTTGTTATAGTGGAAGTAAGTACATTCTGAAGCAAAAGGCAAAACCTATGTTAAACGCGTAAATAAGTTGAGGCTGTGGCATCTCCTCCTGTACACAACTACTATTCAGCTCATGCAAAGTTAGGCCCAGACTACCAAATGTCCATGCAATTCCAGAGATGAACCACAGCTCATGTCTGAGATTTCTGCCTCTGCACACATATCCAACAGGCAAAGGACGGCAAAGCATAAACATGTTAAACAATAAAAAAAGGGGCACTTATGTAGGTGAATGGCATTAGTCCCTTTGAAATTATACAATTATAATTCTGTGTTAAAGTTATACAAAAACTTTGCACAGTCTCTAATGCAAATATTAAGTGACAGCACATGATGGTACCTGTTCTTTTTATTCTATTTATTCTGAAAACACTGTGAGGGAATGTAAACCCATTTGCATTTTAATTATCCAATCCATTAGACTGCAATATTTGTTTATGGGAACATAATCATTCATTCAACGGCTCTTCCTTGGATGACATTTAACAGGTTGGAAAGTTGACTTTTGACATTGCTTCATTATATATGACAATGACTCTTCTGTTTCAAAACTTTTTATCAGCTGCTGAAATTTCCTAAAATAGACTTGAGAGCCGATGGTGGAGACTGAACAAGAAAAACACCAATGCCTTTGTATTGTAAAGCAGTGTTAGTCCAGATTTGCTTTAATATCAGCCAAGTAAAGCAGCAATAATAAATAAATAAGCTGAGATAAATGAAAAATTTGTGTTGCAGTGTCACTTTCATAAAACCTAATTACTACTTACCTAATTATTGCACACGATATCTTACTGTCTGTTGTGTCAAAGTAGGTTATTACTATTTACACTCTTGGTGATGGATATCACACTGTGCAATGAGTCAGTCTCATAAATAGCAAGTCCAGTATTCCTGGATATGTATATTAGTTGATCATATATTATATATTAGTCATACTGCCAATATTCTGTCCATACATATCATGCTACCAGGATATAAATTCAAAAATGTTATCTAGATCTTGTTCTTGAAAATCAACAAGATTGCAAAATGAAGCTTGTGACTGGTAACTAAATTTGAAATAATTTAAAATTGTTTACTACTACTAAAGACCAAGAATCCTTATCAGCAGGGCCAGTGCTACCATTATACGGTCACTTACACTACAAGGCTCTTGAGATCAAGTACAATTGGACATTGGAGGATATAACCATTGCATTCCATATGCATAGCCTCTCCAGTCTGACACAGCTGCTTGTACCACATTGCCACTGTGGAGGTAAATAGCTGCCAACAGGGACGGATTATAAAGATAAGAATCAATATAGGTGTGGAGGTTTCATCTGTAAAGGATGAACTTCACCTAGGCTGCTCAGAGACTAAAGCTAGGCACACACTATAAGATAAATTGTTCCAATTGAAAGGTTTTTTCAAGAGTGGGTAAAACCATGTTGAATTGCAGGGGAGGTAAATTGAATTAATTGCAATCAGTATTACAGGTAAGAGATGATGTTTCCAGCACAAGTGTAATAACAGTATAACAGTAACGCTGGTCAGTATCTGTGTGCAACATGCAACAATACAGTATTCTCCCTGCATGCAAACACTGACATTCATTTTACCTCCCCTGCAATTCTACATGGATTTTCCCACTCTTGAAAAAATCGTTTGATTGGAACAATTTATCTTATAGTGTATGGCCAGCTTTAGCACCGCTTCTGATTATCAGATTTATTTTAGAATATAATCCCCTTGAGAAAGGTGCTAAATAATGCTGCCCTTCATATTCCCATTTGTAGAACCATAATAAAATCATCCTAAAATGAATCGGATTGCTTTCGTGATCATGTTTGTTCACACACAAACACTATTTTGGATTTACAAGAAACTTTTTCTCCCATCACATTCTAGATCAAAAGCTAAATATCAAGATACTATAAATTCAGTGAACAAAGCCTTGTTATATTGTATCCATGCAACGAACTCCTTCTTGGCAATGAAGTTTTCCCACTTTGGATTATTATTATTTTATATGAGTGATGAAACATATTAAACATATTCACCTCTCTCATTAAAACTCAAATTACAAAGCAAAAGCCCATATTCAGTCTGAGAAAATATAACAGTATGGGGCCGATTCAATCCCCCCTTCGCGCGATGATTTCTGCCTTACGCTATTTGCGTAAGGCAGGAAATCTCGCGTTTTTTCATAGAGGTGCATACAAAAAAACGCGAGCTTTCAGTCCTGTAATAGACGGGAAAAAGCGCACTTCGCGTTTTTTCCCGTCTTCGCGCAGGATTGAATCGGTCTGTATATCTTATATAAAAAATCAGTTCCATCCATAGGAATATTTTTGGTTCTATTGTACATCATTGGCTACAACAATACATTAGACTACAAAACAAAAGTATTTCAGCCAACACCAATTTGTAGAAGTTTGAATAGAAGCATATCAGACATGGGGATTTTGTCCAAAATGATGATGGAGACTTTATTTGGTGTCCCCAGTGAGTGTAGGCAATAAGGTTGTATATATTCTGACACCTGTCTAATAAGTGGGAGAACTAAGCCTGAGAACTTCCTACAAAGTTTACAAGGGATTAGACTCTAATCTACTCATCTACCTGCTAACTAGTAAGAACATGAGTGTCTAAACACTTTCTAGTTAGGTTTGTTGTACTTTAAAGCCATTGAAGGCATAAAAATGAGGATTTCAAAGTTTTGCGATCTGTCACTACTTGTAAAATGAAATGCAATAATAATGCACAACCAGTCAGGCATAAGGCAAAATAACAAAATGAATATTTTTATGAAAACAAATATTTTTTAGTTAAAGCAGTCAACACAGGATTATTTGTAGAAAATTGTTTGTTATATATGGTTTAACATGCCACTACAGTCACCTGGAGACTAAACATATGGCAGGGGAAAGGGATACTACGGTAAGTACCTGGTTTGTCTTTGGGGGTCACCTGTCTGCTCTATTTGTATCAGGGCTCGAAGTGGGGGTGTATACAGGGATATGCCATACCGGCACTTCTCACACTCATGTAATGGAAACATTTAAAATCTCCATTGACTTCCATTATTGTCTATGTTGCCACTTCTGAATGTCCATAACCCCACTTCTAAATTTCCACTTCAACCACTGATTTGTATCATGTATATGTAGAAGTTTCAATATAGTCATTTTGAATTGGTAAATTGGTAATGGCAACGCCTACATGTTATCTTATACCGGTGGTTTCCTATCTGTGCGCCTAGGCTGGGGTGCCATGACACTCTCACTTGGGTGCAGCAGAATGTTTTTGTTGCCAGTGTTGTTTTTTACTTCTTGTAAAACAGCTGCACAAAATGTGATGTCTTCCTCAAGTATTGCTGTCTTTATCTAATTAGTTATTACACTATTTCTGACTAAACGAAATGGGACTGCTTGGAAATTTTGTTCAAAAACTCATATGCAGGGCGCTAGTCCTGTATATGAGATGTAATGATTTTAAATAAGGATCACAATCACTAAGAAAGGAAGGGGGAACATTTTATTATTTGTGTTTTATACATTAGTCCCCAAGTGCCCCTTTACAGGTTACTTTTATTAACCCACTACATATGTACAGTGATTACAAGCCCTGTGGTTTCCGCTCCTCAGATACGCTATTTGTCGGACTTGCAGGTGACATCACGTGCGACAGTGACAGGTACAGGACGGAGGGAGCATAAAGGAGGTATCTTCCACCTTTCTCTCCGCCCCTGCGGCTCCAGACACACAGGCCAGGGCAATGCACTGGGGGGGCGGGGGGTTATCGATCGCTATTCTAACAGCCCCACTTACCGTCCACCACTGGAAATAGTTAAAAATAAAACTTCATTTATGCATTTTGTAATCTGCAGGGAGGGACTGCCTTTATAATTGAGAGGCCACCCCTCCCAGCGAAGGGCGACTCCAATGTCTCCAGCAGTTCCATCCCTGCCATAAACAAATATTCTGAAATATGGTAATATATTTTATTAAAAAAGCTGAGGACCACCACCATTCACTGTATTAACACTTTATTACTTTAATCAATTCTCTTTACTTCACTACTATCCAGCAGGACTATAAAGTTGATTTTAAGTAGTAAAGACAATTGATTGGTCCTTCATTCAGTCAGTAATTGGCCTGCTGATAATTCTGAATATGCACTGAGTACTGGTGGTTAATAACTGACATTAAGGGGTATATTTACTAAGCAGGGAATTTGCTGGGGAAATGAAAAGTGGGGAAGTTGCCCATAGCAACCAATCAGATTCGAGCTTACATTCTCCAGTAAGTAAAATGAAACTGAGAGCTCGAATCTGGTTGCTATGGGCAACTTCCCCACTTTTCAATTCCCCTGCTTAGTAAATATACCCCTAGAAGTAACACACTGCAATACAATACTGAGGTAGGGAACTCTAATCGGTCCGGAATGTGACGTTCAGAGGCAGAACGTTGTTGCCATGTGATATTTTTGTCTGGAGACAACATGCATGATTTATATGAATTTGGCTGTGGCCACTGGCCAACGGTACAAGGTAAATATGTACTATTGTGAAATGGGAAAAAGAATCAAAAAGAATTTGGCTTTTGTGTCCAATTGCATTTCTATGACACCACCATTATAGAAAAACAAAGACACCGGCCTCCATCAATAGCACTTAGCATCATAAAGCATTTCTGTTTACAAAACATACAGTAACAACACACGACGGTGAACATAACAATAAGCATCACACCTAAACACTGTACATTTCTCGCAATGAAAAAGTAATGTCAGCACAGCGGAAGAAATCGTCCCTGAACTTATCCCTTATATAAGTGGCACATCCCGGGCCTAGCACACAATGTAACGCTGGGGTAAAACTCATCAGATTGCCGTCAATTATATTGAAGTTGGTGATAATACTTATCCTAACATGACCCTTATAGGGCTCAGTACATAAAATACTGCCTGCAATGGGGACTTTATCCAGCTTGTATGTAAGTTATCTACTTTATAGCCATACATCCACCAATGTTACGGCTAGGGGTCCTCCATGGGTACATTTTGGTGGAGGAGAACCTGTTGCACCCCAGTGGAGGGCTGTTTACCCACAGCAACTGTCCAAATACACTGGTAAACCTTAAGCCTTTGTCCACAAGTCCGGTGGCTGCAGCCCTCATGCCCACAGTGTGCCCAGGCAGCTGGCAGGGTGGTGAGGGGTCATGAGGAAACATGGAGACCATGCACATACACAGCACTGAGAAGAGTCACCAGGAAGATATTCAGCTGCGTAGTGTGGGTGACAGACACAAAGACACACAACTATCAGGGGTAGGGAACCTGCGGCTCTCCTGGTGTTGTCAAACTACAAGGACTTGTAGTTTGACAACACCAGGAGAGCCGCAGGTTCCCTACCCCTGCACTAGAGCATTGCTTTACCCCAATATACCGCCCCCTCTATGTAGAACTACAAGTCCCAGCATGCTTTACCCGCACAGACATAGCGGATACCTGGCAAAGCATGCTGGGACTTGTAGTTTGACAACACCAGGAGAGCCGCAGGTTCCCTACCCCTGTACCTAATCCCACTAATAATCCCACTAATAATCCCACTAATAGTGATGGCAGCTGGCACAGCAGAACACGGCCGCTGCGGACTGACCTTTCATCCATGCCACGACTTGCGCCGGACTCCACTTTGTAACAGGCTCCATCCTGTCCTGTGAGAAGCAGCTCAATATCCAAAGCAGATGGGGATTCCCTGATGGAAAGCTGTCCCACGCCACGCCGTGTTTACTGAGGAGCCTCAAGTTCCCATCGCTCCGTTCCCCGGGCCTGGCCTCTCATGCACACGCCTGGCTGCTGTACACACGCATGGAGGCGGCAGGGAGCCACGGCCGGGCGGGCTCTGGGCATGGAGCTGCCTGTCCCCTGATGTTACGAGCCGGGGTAGGGAAGCAGCAGCAGGTCTCCGCGGGTAGTCTGTCTAGCAGTTTATTCCCCCTCCTAGAGCCACACTGTATCCTCCTCCATCCTGCTGCTGGGTCTCCTCCCTGCACTGGCCGGCCCTCCCATTAGTTACCATACACAGGCCTCTTCCCCGGGTCACACGCTATTACCACACAGTAACTGCACAATGGACGTGTGTAGTGATTCCATTGATTCCAGTCATGCTAACTGCCTGTAACTTTACGTGTGAGCAGCACATGGAGGGTAATCCTGCGGAGTGCATGCAAGGTCTATGTAACAGATCAGCAGAGAACCATAATACTGGATCCACCATGTCATGTATGAGGATGACCCCAAAATGTGTTACATTATTACTAATATATATATATATATATATATATATATATATATATATATATATATATATATATATATATCCTGTATTAAGTCTGGCACATAAGGAAACCTGCTTTGCTATATAATCATGATATACGGTAGTACAATGGAGATACGTGTCAATACAAAACCCTGCTGCATTCTGGGTACACATTGTATAATGGCATTAAAGAAATCCTGGACTTGCTCATATAAATGTTATTTTGTATTTCCTAGAAACTCAATGCTACATATTTGATAAATATTGTTTATTGTTTATATAATATAGCAACACATAGCTGTAACTACCACATATACATCATGTGTTCCTAGCAATGACTTGCTGCTCACTATACACCACTATAGGTACAGTCTAGGTGTAATTACACACTTTTCATTTGTGCCCTAGTAATGATGCCAGCACTGTCAGTGCAGATGTATGTGCTGCTGACCCAAGACTTCCAGCATATTAACGTGGATTATTTCGTGGGGAAGGTTATTGTTTGGCTTTGTTTGCTTTTTGGCAGAATTTTGGAGACTCAGCTTTTTCGTTGTTATGAACTGCTAGAAAAGAGGGTAAATCAGATGTCTGCACTAACCCCTAATACAGTCACTGAATCTATTACTATTATCTTATTATGTTTTCGCTTCTCTCCTGTGGACTAAACCAGATGTTTTTATGTGGTATTACGCGCATGTTGTAATGGTAATAAGTGCATACTTTATAGGCAGGGAGACACGGAAGGGTTAAATATTCACTCCTAACAGATCAGATTACAGCTCCATTGAAAGCATGACATGGGGGTTGAGTGAAACTTCGGAAAAAGGGAAGGGCTGTCCAAATATTCAAACTAGTTTTAGCAGTCACACAAACGTCTACTCTGAGATAAATACTGCCCCATATAGTGTGTACAGTGAGCAACATTATCTGAAACCATAACCACGTTATACGCTTATATGTAAAACTCTACTATATGCCACTACATGGTTAAATAACTGTTTCAGCTATAAATACAAGACTTAAAGGGTTCTACTTACAAAGAATATAAGGTATCCATTTAGAAAGCTGCATTAACTTATTTTTAATGCGATAATACCAAGATCCAGAGTTAGTATTTTTACACATTGAGTAAAATGCCTGTAACATCAAATTTTATAGATCTTTAGGATCAAGATGTGTGTAAACTATGCTCTTTACAGAGCAGGTGTGTACGCATAGTACACACAGGAGAGGTCATTAGTACATTAATGGATATTAGTCCTTAACTACTGTACAGCTCTCCACAATGCCATGCATTTATGTCTCCCTTCCCCCATACGTATTGAAATCTGCATAGTGCTGCTTACTACATTCTAATACCCTGTTCACATTACCTCAAATTAGCTATCTTTTTTTGATGAAAAAGCTGACTGCAGTGAAAAACCGGCTACTGAAAGCTGGTGTGCAGAGGCTGCTTTTTAGAAGGGGT
>JABWIB010003277.1:7962-26953 GCA_016617825.1 Platyplectrum ornatum | reverse complement strand
CCATACTCTCCAGCTATCCCAGGACTGTCTGTGCACCCATTTATACATCTCCTGCTATCCCAGGACTGTCTGTGCGCCCATCCATACACCTCGTGCTATCCCAGGACTGTCTGTGCGCCCATTTATACATCTAGTGATATCCCAAAACTGTCTGTGCGCCCATCCATAGTCTCCAGCTGTCCCATGCTGTCCCATGCTGTCCCATGCTGTCCCATGCTGTCCCATGCTGTCCCATGCTGTCCCATGCTGTCCCGCTCAGAGACAAGCAGCGAGCCTTGTTATTATACCGGAACCCGCCCCTTTCCTGTGACGCTCTAGTGTGCGGAAGTGACGTTGATGGCGGATGGTGGACCGTTCTGCGGAGTATCCGAGACGAGCCCGAGAGTGACAGGAGGAGGTGGAGCGGCCGGNGAAATGGGGCGCGCCGGACAGTACTGACCCAACGGCCGGTATGGCGGGGCAAAGGGGCGTTATTCCGCGAGCGCAGCTTCTGCACGGTGACGGGACGCATGTGCGCCACTTGTTCCGTGTACAGGACGGACTTGTGACATCAGNTGTAGCCGTGGCCGGCCCTCGCTCCTTTCTATATACATATCTATATAGTGGCCGTTGTGTAGCTGTTCCTGTGTGTACGTGGTGCTGTGCGGCTGCCTTCCTCCTNGCATACAGCAGTAGCGGGATTGTTTGTAAACACACGTGTGTAGGGGACTGTTTACAAGTGGTACGCATTAGTTGCATGAAAGTTGTAGTTACGTAGATGTGCGCCCCGTCATGACAAGAAGTGTGATTTATTGGGTCTAATAAAGTATATACGAGTAATGAGTACNTATGGCTGTGACACTGCTGCGGGTTACCCTGGAAGATTGACAGCTGTCGGAATTAGGTGCAGAAGCTTGTGTGGGTGTAGTCATGTGATGGCTTATACGTCTATGCCTGACATGCTTATCTGTCACTGCTGCAAGTATATCAGACCTGGTGCAAATAGTGTAGGGTGATGTAATATTGCTTAAATCCAGTTCATAATTATAAAATATTCACATTAATATCCTGGTAATCGTTTGCTTTAGCTGAATTAACTGCAACTCCTGATCATCGTGGTCTCTAGTAACCTAGAAGTCTATAGGTGCTGTCCCTGGTGTTGGAATAATTCTCGGCTTCAAGCTACAGTATTAAAGTAGATATGGAAATTATAATTGGCATTTTACTATAAATTCAGCAGTATAAACAGTAAATTAAGCTACCGTTATGCTGTTAGACTGCATTTACTATAAGACTTTTTTTTCTTCTTTCTAATGTACCACTGAATATTGTCCAATAATGTCATATTTGTACTGTCATTTTCATCGCAAGATACTAGATAAAATCTTTGCTAGAAGTTATGTTCAGTAACATATATAATGAATTGTATTAAAATAGAAACATCCTACAGTACACCGGANAGGCAACATTCAGAGCTACATGTTTTATAAAGCTACATTCTCATCATGCTTCAATAGCNTGGGTATAGCTGATGCCTAAAAATCATAGTGATACTACTTTTTTTTTATTTTTTTATTACTGTTTATTAAAATAGTGAGACTTCTAATATAACACCTGGAGTAGCCTATGCTTGCCTCAGTATACAGCGGGGATCGCTGTTTATAGGAGGCAACTTTTTCTAAGTATATAAACTTTTAGGGAGAGCAGGTGGCATCAAGAATATTTGTCATTGTAGAAGGAAGTAGCATGATTAGGGCAGGACTTGGGGGAAATGGGGGTGAGGAGACTACTGAGAGGAGAGGAGGTGAGGGAGAAAGAAATAAGGTGAACAGAGGAAATGGGGAAGACAGGCAGGATCGGGAGAAGACCAGGCCAAAGGAGTGGCCATTGTTGTGTGTCTGGTCAGATATTCATTTTTCCAGGCCAATAAGGGGGAGAGAAGTTTGGAGGTGATAGGGTTAGGGGGGTTGTCCATAGGGATGATGAAATCACCCATGGATGATTGTGGGGAGGACAGAAGACAAGTAGGAAAGCCAGGCTTTAAATTTGTTTTTTTTTACAGAACAAGCAATTACCTGGGGGCAGTAGATTCAGGTTGATGATATGGTAGAAGTGGATGGAGAGGGCTTCAAAGGAGGAGAAGGTGAGGGAGGGTTTGGGGGAAGGTGGTGGCACTGGTTTTACAGGAAGGGGAAAATAGGATGTCCACACTGCCAGCAGTGTGATTATCAGGTCTTGGTGCGTGGTAGAGTGGGAACTCGCCATAGGAGAGAGCGTCAGGGGGGCTAGTGTCAGAGGAGAAAAGCTATGTTCCAGGATGGTGAGAGAAAAAGGTCTTGGCATATGGATCTGACGTTCCATAGGACACAGGAGAAAGAGAGGAAGAAAAGTAATGTGGCTAAGATTGGGATGATTGGAGGACCAAGGAGAGATATANGGGTGTGGGGTTAGAGGGGGCTGAGGAGTAAGGATGTCTATGGAAAGAGGGTAGGAGGTGAGTCAGTAAAGCTCTGCTCTTACACTATTCTAAACACTGTACATGGTTTTGGAAGGATGTGCAACGCCCCTTTTATGTATTTCTAACCTGCTTCTGTTTCACTTTGGTAATCAAGCTTCACTTGGGTTTGCAAGCTTTTCTCAATGAACAAGTTCTGATAAGCGAGGCAACTATTGTTTAATTAAGTTTCAATTGAAATAACAGGATGTTTTTTTAAACNAGTTCCCAACACATTCTGAAAATGATGCAGCTCATTACAGAGGCTTGGTTTATGTATGTTTTTCTTAAATATTAGGTTGCCTTTAATATTCATTTTGTGTTAGATTTATTTGTTTAATTCTTTCACAGACGTTTACTTCCTGTCTTAAATCTGGCTTGTAGATTATCAATGTAAGACACCAGAACAGTGGAAAGTTCGTCAGGAAACCAGAACTTTAACTTATCGTATTTTATGATGTCAAAGAGAAATGTAGACAAGATTTCATCCAGTGTAAAAGATCGTTACAATGGTATGTTCAGAAGTTTAATGATTAGTGGTTATTATATTGACCAGTTCATTCTAGGTTTTTGTATTTTCACAGCATTTTGCTGTTCAAATTTTCAATTTACATATGTGCTGCAAATCAGACAGGATGGAAGTTTAGGATGTTGCATGATTACATTAGGTTCTAGGGTAGCTGAAGATTAGTTTACACTAATAGATATGACTTCTGGACAGTTATTTTAGCGCCTTTGCTACCTTGTTCTTGGTATTTTAAAATCCTGACANTGATACATGTTTGTATGTTGATTCTTGTTATGTTACCTTTAATTATGGCTACTGAGGAAAGTGTATAATATTTTAATTTTAAATAAAATGTCATTTCTCTATTTACAGTGTTCTGCTATGGACAGTGCCATTACTCTATGGCAGTTCCTGCTTCAGCTCCTACAAGAACCAGACCACCAACAGTTGATCTGTTGGACCTCGAATGATGGGGAATTTAAACTCCTGAAGGCTGAAGAAGTGGCCAGGTTATGGGGTGTGCGCAAGAACAAGCCAAGCATGAACTATGACAAGTTAAGCAGGGCTCTTCGTTATTACTATGTAAAGGTAATACCAACAACAATTTCATAGGGAAATCTTTGTATTATATAGTCTTGCATTTTTTATAAAATACTTTAATATTTTGTTTTAGTTTTTTTTAAGTGAACCTTCTATCTACCCCATAAACCATTGTAAGACCATTGGTTTTANACATTGAATTTCACCATTGCATTTTTTTTATTTAAAATTCCGTATTATACAGGTCAATTAGTTAAACGGGGTACTAAATAAATAACTATTGAGCATGTATATGTAAACATTTGAATGTAACAATGTTATAGCTGCTAGTTATTNGCTATAGCTGTTGTTTGTGCAAGTATTATTTTGTGATTTCAGATATTTCGGGGGATATAGCAGCACAGAATAAAGTGAGCTCTACTATTTTACTTTGCATTCCTCTGACAATTATGTGGCGCTTTTGCTTACTGGTGTGAATAAAAATATAGTTTGAAAAAGTTGTGTGTGCACAACCATTAGGAAGACANTCTTATGGGCCTCTCACACAGGAAAAGAAAGACTGCGGTATAAAAACCTCCCACTCACCACATTCTGTGTCTCTTCCTTTCCTGTCTCCAGGACCATCAGTTCAGGGCTTGTCCAGCCAGAATGCTCCCCCCTGCTGCTGATCGGTTGGTGGGTTAGAAAACTGACGCCACTGCTCTTTTGCTCGCCCGTAGTGCTGGGGAGGGATTCTGTGATGTCAGCCCTGATGCATGCACAGGGTATAGATTACTGCAAGAGCATTCCAAGGCGGAATATTTAAATCTTTCCGATTTCCGGAGTTATGTAATTATGCCATCTCAATTGCCCCATCCACGTCTTCCAACACTGCACGGTCGTGCATGCTGTATTCAGGATGGAGGACAAACACTCATGTTGGAAAGTCTGTGTAAACCCTGCATTTTGCATCTTGTTTTGCATGTTTCTGCTATTGTTACCTTTCTGGATTCACCTGTTGTTTCTCTGCTTGATCTGGCCGGATACTTTTTTTGATACATAT
Source organism: Platyplectrum ornatum (assembly GCA_016617825.1). Lineage (NCBI taxonomy): Eukaryota > Metazoa > Chordata > Amphibia > Anura > Limnodynastidae > Platyplectrum > Platyplectrum ornatum. The sequence goes on along the minus strand of JABWIB010003277.1, from coordinate 22,390 downwards.
TATTTTGCCTGTGTTGCAGAGTCAAGCAAGTCCAGATCTGATTTAAAATGCATCTATCACGCTGCTCTATTTGTGATGCAACTTCCCCACTCTTCAATTCCCCAGCAAATTCCCTGCTTAGTAAATATACCCCCAAGACTACATGCTGCAGTTACATTTTGCAGTGGGAGAAGCAGGAACAGCCGTCACAAGAAGTTGGCTGAAACCCTCGGTGGCAAATTTCCATTTAAAGTCAAAGTTACTCTCGTTGCCATTTCAACTTTTTAGAGATAATATTAGATCATATCAAGTTCGTCAGGAGGTGAATTACTGTCCTTCACGATCCTCTGGCTCCAGTTCCTTTAAAACTGGTGGCTAGAATATAAAGAATCATGACGCCTGGGCGCTGTTGTAGAAGGTGCAAATAGTAAACCTCTCACCAAAAGTTAGGTCCCTAAAATGTATGGGAGTCAAATCTGGCTTTCGCTCCGCTTTGCAGTGATGCCACGGTGGCTGTAGGTGGAAAGCTCTCCAATTTCAAGCAGATATGGATTTATTCTCCACAGATCAGTGGGTGGCAGAGATAGCGTCAAGCTGAGTGAGTCTGACAGCCATTTACAAGCAAGCAAGGAGAATATAGTGGTATGTTATGCTGAGAGGACACACATTACTTTCAAGCAAATGGGAGCTGTCAGACAAAGTTTTTCTAAAGGTCATACAGAGATGTGGTGAACCACAGCAAGATCTGATGGCTACCTCATGGAACAAGAAATTAACATGGTTCATGTCCAGATACCATCAGGTATTGTACGTGGACATACTGTCAGCCCCTTTGGAATTCGATCTAGCATATGTCTTGCTGCTGGTTCCTGAGACTTCTAAGGAGGATGAGATGGAAGCAGTAACAATAATTGCAGTTAATCTGTTTAGGCCACGTAGGTCATGGTTCACAAAAGCAACTGTCCGTGGACGTACCTTGGAAACTGAATTCTTCTGATTTCTTACAGAGGGGAGTACCTCCTCCAAATCTGCAAGGGATAGGTACACTCCTGAAAGCAAGGAAAAACACAACATCTGTGGTTTACGGGGAATATAGAAAAAATATGCAGGTTGGTGTGGCTATTAGCTCTTTAATCCAGGGAAAAATTCAGGCTGTGCCACCTCTAAAGCCACATTTTACAGATGGATCAGGCTTATAAGCAGAAGAACATACCACCTACTGGCGTCAGCAGAGGCAAGATTCATTAGACTGGTCTTTAGCCTGGCTGCTTTAATCATTATTTGTAAATACTTTCTTTAACCCACCCAATAACTGCAACTGCTTGGGTACATCCCAGTGGTTCTGTTGCCATAAGAGTAAAGGGAAACAGCAGATTATTACCTGTTAATGTAGTTTCCCTGACTTCTCCATGGCAGCAATCTCAACATCTCTAATCTTATTTTATTTTTTTTTAAGCTTATAGTAATAAGTAATAGTAAGAAGACACTGAGGGCTCCATTTGCTAACAAAAACCCAGGGAGCGGCAACTACATAATGACCACTCACTGCGCCTCTCTGACAGCAGTACAGTATTGCTGCATATAATTACTTATGATGTCATGGCAGCGGGTGGTTCCTAATTTCAGACAGCGCATGCGCAGTACTGGTAAGCCGAACGAGCGGACAAGGCACCAGAATCCCCATTTTCTATCATTAGATTTGTGAGTACCATCGCATATACAGAAGAAAATATTGTGCCTCTACAAATGACATTACTCGTCTTGATTTGGTATCACACTTGTGCTTTCTGCTAAACAAACCAGGTGCAGTTTTAAGCACAAGAGGAAAATGATCTATTACTCTTTGACTTTGATAGTGCTAATTCCCCACTCTTTGTTGTTGCGGAGGAAAAACACTCTTACTCTAGTATTGATTGGCTGAGACAACTTGACTGTTGGAGGCACAGTGCTGCATCCTGCACATTTTTAATCATTGTTTTCCATCATAACTCCAGAGGACTATAATTTGCAAGATTCTAAAAAAAATGCATCTTGGGGTCTAACAGAGATGTTTGATTCATCAGCAAATACAGGATGTATACGACAGGCAGTGATGACTCTGCGATCCCGAGATAAACTGTGGAAAACAGCCATTACTCTGCTAGGTGCTGTATTATAGAGGGAGGTGACCATGCCAGGACCAATGGCTGCAGAGGATGTAAGATCAACGTTTATGAACACTGCCTGAGTGCAGATGAATTTATCACACTGCGCCATCACTTTGACTATGGCGGTTGCTCACATTCATTATAGCGGGCCGGCGATTGTTTTGCTTACTGCTTCTTAGTGAATGCAGTGGAATGGAGTCTGTGTATAATACTACAGGGTTTTTTCCTTTTCCTGTGTGAGGAGCCAATAGGATTGTTTTCCCAATGGCTGTGCTGCCATGAAGAAGTCAGGGAAACCATATTAACAGGTAATCTTCCNTTTTAAAATACAAATTAGGTTAGTGGAGGCATAGCACCAAAAACCGTATAGTGTAAAATATCCACATACTGTTACTGTGCATGTACATAATAATCTTCTGGGATGTTGGATGCACACTATCACATGTGCTTACAGTTAACTGATGGTTGTTTAGTTTTTCTGGAATAAATTTAGGAAGTGATACATCAGGCATAACGGTGTCTACATCATCTATGTGCTGTTGTCCCTGTAGCAAGTGCATCCCTTTTAGGGCACATGCCAATGACAATTGTGTATTTTTGTTGGGTTATCAGATGACATTACATGATTTATTGTCGTGTGATAGATGATGTTACGACTTGGCAGTGCAGTGGATTTTTTTTCCAAATTTACAGTAGAATGTCATTTTCTATTTAAACATAGTTTAAAGGTTTTAATCTGAATATTTTACTTTCAATGTTTTGTCATCCTGTTATACTTCGATTTTTCTGTTCATAGATGATAAAATTACAATTATGGTACTTTACTTAAAGATTCTATGGGAATACTTCTTTATTCTTTCAGAGATTGGGGGGGGGGGGGCATGTGAGGAGCCAATATTTCGGCAAAAGGAACTACTTCATCCATAAGTAAATCACTTTCCAGAAAAGTCTCAACTTAGGGCAGTCCCACCATATATGAATAAATGTAGCAAAAGCCCCCAAGCACCTCCAGCACTGAGTTGAGGAATTTCAGCAATATTGTGTCTCAATTATGTATGACTGGGTGAGCTCATATGAGCTTCTTTAAAAATGAGTGCCCATTGGTCGTTAGTGGGAGGGGAGGTTAATACCCTGTTCCATGCAGCAACATAGGACAGAAGGGAGCATTATCTGTTGGGAGATTTGGTAAAATTTAGAGANTATAAGGTTTCAGAAAAATGCTTTAATTGGAAATGTGGTGGTCCTTCTACAATCTACCTATGGAGTTGGANTGGTCAGCAAATGAGAGCAGAGCTCCCCATCGCATCAGCTGGTTAAATCTGACCACACTCGCCGGAACTCAAGACAGAAGACCCTGAGGAGAGTTACCAAGATGAAAAGCAGGATTCAAAAAGAGAGGGGTGAGGGGGCAGACAGGCGAGGAAATTAGTCGGGCCAATATGTAAGGGAGTGTCCGACTGAGAGTTTTCTATCTTCAACCATTGTTTCCACACCATGTCCAATCCATCACTCTACTCTGAGCTGAATATCATTATAATACTTTAAGTCCGGGAGTTGTAGACCTTCCATCGCTTCTGGCCCATATAAGGTGTTATGGCGGAATCAAGGTCACTCATCTTGCCTTGAATTCTTTAAATAATGAGCGGGTTACATTGAGGGGAGGGTTTGTAGGAAGTAGAGGAGTTTAGGTAACACGGTCATTTTAAGAATGTTAATTCTGCCAAGCCAGGAGAACCACTTGGGGCTGCATTTTTCCAAGTTTTCCTTGATTCATGTAAGCAACAGAGGAAAATTAGCATAGTCCTGAGACAGACAATTTAAACGGGAAGGAAGCTTGCAAAGCCGAGCCAATGGAGGGAGGCACACCCAGGGACAGGACCACAGATTAATCGTGATTAATTTAAAAATTTAAGACAAATCTATCCAGTTCTTCCATGGGGGGAGGGGGGAGTGAGGTCACCATGAGAGATGGTGAAGATATCGTCTTCTAATAAAGCCAATTTATATTCCCTACTGCCGACAGTTATGCCAGTAATATCTGATTGACTCTGATGGACCTGGCCAAGGCCTCCACATAGGACAAAAATCAGTGCAGATAGAGGGCAACCCTGATGTGCTATTCGAGATGGTAAAAGGGGGAGAGAGTGCTCCATTAAGTTTAACCTAGAAGTGAGAATACAGGGCTTTTATTTTGTGGTGGCAGGCTNGAGTAGTAGACCCTGAACGCTCCTGCCATATCTGGGGTAGTATGTAACAAAGTACCCTGTTTAGATTTGATGGTATGACTATAGGATTGAGCTCTTTGAGCCCTCAGTGCTCTAGCTCAGGGGTAGGCAAAGATTGGCTCTCCAGGTGTCATGCCCCTGATTGCTTTACCTGCATAGACATAGTTAATACCTGACAAAGCATGCTGGGACATGCTGTAGTTTGACAACACCTGGAGAGTCACACTTTGCCTACCCCTGCTCTAGCTTATGGCCCATTTATGCTTATCGTTAAGCAGTCATGTGAGTGCAAGTTGAGTCTCAGCGAGTTCTCCAAAGATCTGGGGTGCTTTGATATTTTTATAGCTATTTATAAGCTATCCCACTATTATGTATTGGACATCTTGGAACGTACCGTATATTTCACACCATAAGATGTACCAAGTTTTTAGAGGAGGAAAACAGGAAAAAATAAAATATTTAATAAACTATAGCNGAATAACCCCTGGGGGTGGGGGTGTTTGGGGTTTATTTTACTTTACTACTTTTAGTGTCAAGGCTGAAACTTCTTATGCTTTTGTTTAGAAAGGCTTTTTGAACAAGAGAAAAAAACAATACCTTTTGTAATTCAGATAAATTGCAAGGTGTACTGTATAGTATGGCTTTTATTACAGTAAATGCTGCTTTCTCCACACTTCCTCTCTATGTAGTTGATCTAATATGCATGTCGTTTGCCATTATTTACAAAGTGTTTCCTATTACCATATGCGTGTAAATGTCATTTTGTAAAGTCATTTGTACATGATCTCACACTTACAAGGAGTTTAATAAGAATTGACACTCCTAATTATATGTTTAAGGTATATTGAGTAGCATTTTGCCGACAGTCAAACACAGCTTCCGCAAAAGGCACAATTGCATCAAATAAAAACTCACACAAGCAGCCGCGCGTTTTGCTGATAGTCATAAACAGAACAGCCGTAAAGGATTGATTGCGCCGTACACCCGAAGATTTAGCTCCCTTCACAGTTCAGGCCACAAACCCAACACCCCCAACCCCACTGTTTTTTTCCTCATTCGCTCCATAAGACGCTCACACTGTGGTTTAAGCTAATTTACTGAAGCACTGCCACACATTGTTTATGTATTTTTTATTGGTAGTGTTAGTTATTATCCTGTTCTTTTTAATTAAAAAAATGTAAGAAATATAAGACTACTGTGTAAAACTGATCATTTTTTTTTCTCTTTAAGAACATTATTAAAAAAGTGAATGGACAGAAGTTTGTTTACAAATTTGTATCATACCCTGAAATCCTGACCATGGATCCAATGGCATTGGGTAGAGGAGAAGGAGAGATTGATGGAAACTCTGCTGAAACTGTCAGCACATGTACTGTGCGAGACAAAGAGAACTGCAGCAAGGAGAGAATACCATGTCCTCCTGCCAAATCCTCAGGACGCAATGATTATATTCATTCTGGGCTATACACATCATTCACTCTCAACTCCCTAAACACAGCAGTAAAATTTTTCCAACCTGTTGCTGTTGAAAATCCAGTTGAAAAGAAAGTCGCCCAAGAAGCTTCACCATCAGTTATTAAGTTTGGTAAGACACCATCCAAAAGTCCAAAGCCTACACCATATGTCCCTTCAGCTAATACTCAGCCTCTGGAAACTCCTGAAAAACCTGCAGAATCTTCTGAAGCTGTAACCATTAACTCTTCTCTTTCCATCACACCCCTTTCCGAAAATTCTGGAGCCCTGTCACCTGCTCTGGCTTCCAGTGAGGATATGACAGTGGAAACAGATTTGGAGTCTGTGACTTCACAACGACTTGATTTTACAGATGAAGTCACCGTGGATGTACATGAACCTGAGCCTGAACAGGAGCCGGAGCCTGAGCCCTACCTACTGGACATGAAGAGCACAAANTCTAAAAAGCCCAAGGAGCTTGAATTGACTCCCACAGTAGTTATAACTACAAGTGATTCTAACCCTTTGGGTATCTTCAGTCCATCATTGCCTACAGCACCGCTAACACCAGCATTTTTTTCACAGGTAATGTTTTACAACTTTGTTGCTATAAATGTTTGAGCTTTTCTGAGACCTTTTATATTTTTAAACAAAGTTAACTGCCTAGAATCTTCACCATTACTGAGATCCATATCNTTCAGCAACACTCCACTACCATCAGCCGTGTGAGAGGTTTAATGTTGTATAAATACTATATATCCTTGTGTCCCCATTATTAGACCCCTTGGTTTACTCTCTATCTTGGCATGTGGTTTGAGGAGTAATCATGACAGTTAATACATTTAATTCNCTGCTCCGTCTCCTCTGTCCATCTGCTGTCATGCCGAGGAGTAGTTGCTGACAATTAAATTTAATTAAATACAATAAAACCAGTGCAACCAATGCAGCAAATAATAATTTCATACAATCCATAAACTGTCTTTTATTATTGTTTTTTTACGTTTATTAGTGATATTCCAACAGCACCTTTCCCATGCCACGTATTTTACTCATTTAATACAATATCTTCCTTATTTAAGCCTTGTCAGATTACAATAGTCCTTAAATACCAGATCCAGACTTCCAAAAACTGCTGCTTTTTTCTAGCTGCATATGCACAACCAGCCCAATGATGTAAAGGATCTGGATCCAGCTTTCTATCCACTTCTGACAGCCAAGTGTGTTTTTTAATAAAAAAATATATTGAGAAAGGCACTATAGGTAAAGCAGAATATTGGTTTATTAGAAGAACAATGGCTTATGCCTCCAGTTATTTGGTCATTTTGTGTTTGCAACCCAGAATCATGTATAAATATTTCACTTGATAGCCAAATCAATTTAACCTCTACATAGAATTATCCCATACTATTTTNCTATTCTACGTTTTGTTTTTTTAAATTTAAAATTAAAAGAACAGACGAATGACATTGCTTGATTAAATTTCATTTGGGTATTCACTGAAATGGGTGTGTGTGGATTCCCATAATATGATACCATCCTTGTTCCAGATAGAAAGAGCAGCTGTATAGAAACATCTGNGTTATCCTGCCCTGCAATTAACACTCCCAGCTATTGCAACTCTTCTTGCCTGTTCTGTCTTGTCTTCAAACAGTGCTAGAGCACAGAAAGTACAGAACAAATCTGCTCCCCTCATTAACCATGTTCAGGTGAATTACATGCATTATGTTTGTATCAAAATAGCGATTAAATTTGGGTTGTTATAGTTTTAAGTATACAATGGGGCAGACTGGATGGGCCATGTGGCTCTTATCTTCCGTCACTTTATATGTTTCTATGTCAGATATGATATTTGGCATGATTTTTGCCAAAAACAAGTTTTTAGCTTTTGTTATTTTTTTATTTTGTTTTGTTTTTTTGTTTTTTTTTCATATTTGTGCATTAAACGAGACACTTCTAGTTTTGTGAAAAGGACCACAGACCATTCAGGAATGTAGGAAAAGGAAAACTGCTATGTTATTAACTTTGGACCTAATCCAGATAAAATGTGGTTGTTTTCCCGACCACATGTGCATGCAGCAAACCAGATTTTCAACATACTAGGAAGTTTTACACCCTGTCACACCTTCTGAAAAGCGTAATCCAGGTACGTTAGTACCTGTATTCAGATTTCCGCGTTATACCTATTTTACCTGGGTTCAGGAATATTTTGGTCGGGTCTTGCAGTCTCCACTTCCCTTTAATGTTTGTCAGCCTGGATATAGTGGGGGTCTGTTATATCTATGCTGCCTCAGTGCTCTGAGCACAACAGAAGCAGAGATAAGTAGTGGCCAGTGGTACTATGCTTTTGTTTTTAAACTGTAAGGCTTGCTACTCACAAGGTGATTTTTAGTCCAAATCCACAATTATTGACCCAGTAGTCCTCAATTCCCATGGCCCATGGGGGTTGTTGGGCAACTGAGGTTATTGGCTTCTTCCTACATACGCTAGAGATGAGGTTAAGGTCAGACAAACTGGTTAGAGATAGATTATAATAAACCACACAATTTTAGTAAAGCTAGCTGGCAAAAGGTTAAAAGATGACCCCCTACCGAAACCTCAGCATGTGTTTCACTGGCGCTTCTACTGGGAGTTCGTAGTAGAGGCGCCAGCAAAACGCATGTAAATTCTGTTGGTAATTAGTTTAGGAAAAATAAAAAAAAAGTTTTGTCATTACTGTTAAAATAACTATTACTTTGGTTTTTATTTATATATTTTTATAGACTCCAATACTTCTCACACCAAATGCCATGCTCTCAAGCATACATTTCTGGAGCACACTGAGTCCAGTGGCTCCTCTCAGCCCAGCCCGACTGCATGGTGCAAGTACTCTATTCCAGGTAAGTGATTCTGCTCTATAGCAGCCTTCCTTTTCTCCTGTTTCTTGACCAATTTTAGCAACACCAGTCCTTGGCTATTCTGGATTACTATTCTTGTTGGTTCTTGGTTGTGGGTATATTGCTTTCTCCACATATAAGTACATGTACCTATTGGTTTCTAATCAGCATTTACAAAGAGATTTAATTGTCTGCAGATTTGCAACCTAGTCGGGGCCAAAATTGTGTGTATGAAAATAACTTCTATTTGTTTCATTATGTAATATGCTATCTAATATTATCTAATAATATAGTTTAAAATCTATTTTGGTTTGTGGGTGATGGGCATAAAAACATAAAAACAAACNACAAGGAAAACTACCTGTATATTAAATACATCAGTAGTTTGACCCACAGTGTAACTGTAGACTGTACATGTAAACACCTTATGAATATTAAGTGAATAAGTGTAAGCAAGCACAGTTTTCTAAGTTCATTTCTTGTGTGTATGCAAAGGAATGTTTTCTTATAAAATAATTTTATACATTTTATATTTTTATTATTTTAGTTTCCTTCGGTTTATAACAGTCACATGCCGCTCACTTTATCAAGCTTTGATGGCTCATCCACGCCTGGACCTTTTACTCCTGATTTGCAGAAGTCCTAGCAGATGCATTAAAAATCAACCAAGAGAAGAGAAGAAGGGAAACCAGTGATTTTCATTTTTATATCCTAAATGTCATAACCCTTGTCCCAGCTACCATCTTTTCACATGAACATTATGTGCTTGTAGGATTATCCATACAAGGTTTTAGAATTTAAGCCCAATGTTTTCTGTTGTGTTTTGTTTGTTTTTTTTAGGTGTTCATCTAATGACATAACCAATGACAATGAATTAATTGATATCTCAGCTCTATTCATAAACTATAATACTCAACAAAATACAAACATAAAAGAAAATTACATAGTAACATAGTAGTTGAGATTGAAAAAAGACGTCAGTCCATCAAGTTCAACCTATGGGATCTCCTGCGATCCTAAATTTTATAGTTACCCATTCTGGGTAACTAACACAATGAAATTTACTAGGGACTTCAAAGTATAATACAAATGAACATAGCACTTTTCAGCAGAATAATGTCCAAGTGACTAAAACTGGGATTTTTGGGGTATTTATTATTTTCACTGTTGACCAACATTATTCAGCATGGCAGGAAATTAGAAAATATCAACATTTTAAATTTAAAGACATTTTAGTTTTTTCATCAAGCACTTTTAAATTACTGACCGGAAAAACAAAGCACTTAAGTTGGACTTTTACGAACCAGAATTTTACATTAAAAATGAATAATGACATAGAAAACAATTTGTTTTAGCCAATTGAACACAAGATAATACTGTGTACTGAAAGTGAATATATGGTATATAAGTAGATCCTTTGCAGAATTATTTGGCATAAAGATGGGTTCAGATAAATGTTACACCATATGACCTGCAGACATCAAACCTTACTGATACTGGGTCAGAATTCTCTGTACAGGAATACTACTAGACAAATGCTGGTTTGTTTGTTTTTTTTAGTCTACACTAAGGCTAGGCTACTTTTTTTTTCTAATTTTTAACTGTGAGACCTATGCAACATTTCTTTAGAAGTACTATGTATTGAACTAAATGTCCATTNGTTCGACCACAGGTAGCAGGGCATTGTAAACATGATCACTAATGATAGTGGTGTAGACTAACTTTTGATCCAGGTGTATGTATGTATGTATGCTTATATGTGTGCTTCATAAATGTTCTGTCATCTGGTACTTGTTGGTGCGTCAAAGCAGCTGTTAGCTATGGATTGCACAGTAAGGAACTTTTATTGGTAGCAATTGGCTTTGTGGTAATATTTAAGGAGACAGTAGAATCTTAACAGTTCTCTAGCTGTGCTCTAGCTATTGTAGCTACTGGCTATAAACCAAAGAAATTTGTACTGTCATTTTTGGTCCAAGTTTGCTAATCCATATTAATAGCTCATCTGCTTTAAAATGTCTATCTTGTTTATTTGTTTATTTGTTTATTTGTAGTGTGCTTAACTACATGCACACAGAGAAAATCATTTTACACTGTGATAAGGGAGTTGATTCTTTTTCCAATATATTGGATCCTAGCAGTTTTTTTTTTACTGCAGGATTAAAGTGTACTAATCTTAATAAGGTTTTAGCTCCATATATGTTTATGGTACAACTAATTGACCCCCCTTAAGTATATATGTGTGTGTTTGTATGTATATATACACACACACACACACACACACACACACACACACACTTACTAAGGCGGGCATGTCGGTTGCATATGGTTAAGGTAGGCTTATGATATAGTAGTTGATTTTCCTTTTTAGAATTTCATATCTCTTTTTATTATTACACAAATGTACAAGACCAGTGTTATCACTGATGAAATTGGATAGCATATGACAAGACATGTACANTTGCAGGGTGTTGGAAGAATCTGGTTACACATTTTAGTTTAAATCATTGAAACAATACACAAATAGCACTGCCCTATCTTTAATGGATGAATGACTTTGTCTATGAAGCTTGTTGTGTGTCTCGGTTGAAGTAAATCTAGGATTAGTTTAGTAAAGCGTGTTGGCTAGCTGCTTTTTAAAACAACAAGTAATTGACAGTAAAACACATATTAAAACACATATTACAAAATGAACCTGAAAAACTGCAGATATTAGTCAGCTTTGTTTTGTATAGGGAATCTACCCCTAGTATAAATGTCAATTTTTATTTTATCTCAGGATAATTTATGTGCACTAGAGCATAACCTCACCCTGGTTTACAATGCTGCATTCCAAACATGAAATAAGTTAAGATATTGCCTTGCTTCTCACATTTTCTCCTAACCCCAATATTTTGTCTTGGTGGCATCCGGTTGAGAGACAAGACAGCTGATACCTTTCTGTTTTGACATCTATAAACCCTTCCCCTCTGTGGGATAATATATATTTGTATTAATATAAATATGTATTTACACCATTTAAAAGGGAATTGAGAATAATCCATATTTGTTTGAGTCATTTAGATAGTAATTTCTGATTGCGAATGGATCACATAGGTGCTTTTCTATAGATGTGGTTCAACTTGAAGGAATCCATTAAAAACACTAAAATGATTGACTATGGTTAAGTGGCTATTACTAGGTAATCAAAGAACAGGTATTGTACATGAGCAGTAGATATCCGTTTAAAAGCATAGAAGATATTGGGAGCATGGTCCTGCCAAGCTGCATTACGTGTAAATTGCTTTATTTANAGACTGATGCATGTAACTAGTTTCCAGCGTCTTATGCTCTTTTGTAATATAGGACTGTTACCTTTAGAATGGCTTTTGGTTATGATGTATTTTATGTTCCTTTATGTTGTATCCAGCTCTGAAAACAGAGCAGTAAAGTAACATTTAGCTGTATGGTTTACNCAACCATAACAGATTGTAAACAAAATATTTAGAGCAGCCCTTGTTTTTTTTTAAATGCCACAAGATTTAATAAATTGAAATTTATCATACATTTTCCTATAAAAAAATTCATGGCTTTTGTTTCTACCTTAATAGATGAGGATAAGCATGCTTCATGGTGAATTGAATCAGGCCCTTAATGTAAGAAAGAAATTACATTACATTTAATGTAATATACACACATANGCAGTCATTTTTCCTTTGCATATTTCTAATATAGTCTGCTTTAACAATTTCGATAGCAATGTTTGTTTAATGGACACATTGATCTTTGAGTTAAATATAGTTTTTCCTTTTTTTTACATTCATAAAAATAAATCATTTTTTAAACTTTCTGAATTCTGTTAGAAACTATGACATTTAGTTGGTCAGGGTAATATATGTCTTATGCTTTTATTGGATATGTATTAACACACATTTTCTGTAATTAGTGATATTATGTANTCGAAAAGCCTGCTTAACCCTCTTCAACTAAATATACCTTAATTTTTGTGGCCATGGCCTGCCTGGCAGTCAAACATTTTTATTCTATGTATAAACTTCAGCACTTGTTAGTGCTTATTGCATATATCTTTTTATAAATATATTTTCACACATACTTTTTTTTTAAAAGGGTCTGGTTTTTGAAAAGGGGAAATTATAATGCATAAGCTTATATTTTAAAAAGCTTTTGTGTGGACTTCAAAGTAAAGTTTGTTCTGTATTAATAATTGCTTTAAAAGTTATTTTGAAAGTGAAACAGATGAGCGGGCTCTTAACCTTGGAGTCACAATCCAAACGTGGCTTTCCATGTTATTCTGCAATGCTTTGCTGTAATCTAAAATAATTTGAACTGTCATATTACACAAGTATGCTTTTGTATGAATGATTATATTTTCATATTTTGTACAATGTTGCAATTTCCTTAAAGTATATTTTATGAATCCTTTTTAGTAGACAATATTAATAATTATAAAAATACATGGTTTTTATTGTGTAAAATAAAAAAGCTAATTCTCATTGCAGAGTTTGAAAACAATGAAGGTAAAACCATGATGAATTTCAGGGGAGGTAGATGTCCACTGTTGGAAACAGTATTGGTCTTGGATAGATTATTGTTCCTAGACCAAGACTAAATAACAGTCTAACACTAAAGGGGGTCACTATCTGTGCTGAAGCAAAANCAAAGTATAATCCCTGCATGCAAAGAATAACACCACCTTCAAATTACCACCAAAAACCCGGGTATTTCATGACATTCCCAGATTTCCTGAAATATCTGGGTTTTTGGTCGCAGTCTGAATGGTGCCATTTGAAAAACCTGGATAGTAGACAAAACAGATGATAGGGTGATTTAAGGCATGTCAATCATGATTGAAGGACAATCATTATTAAAAGCTAATCACAGTTTGTGTCCTGTGATTTTAAATTATAATTTTTACTACTATCACCACAAATGGTAATCTGAACCCAGGAATTTCAATAAATTTCCAGGAAAGTCCCAAGTTAACATGGTAATCTGAAGGAGGGATANAAGGTCTGTGAACTTGGTTTTGCCGGGGTAATAATCTGAGCATAGTATAACATAAATAAATATATTTTTTTCCCCTGAAATTCAACATGGTTTTGCTGAAGTATAATTTTCCACTCTTATTTCCTAGTCTGGATTAGGTCCATTTATATTGGTGAAATCCAAAACTAAAGGTTAAGAGCCACTACATAACCTATGTAATTTGTCTTAAACTGTAAATGTATTTGCTATAAAATTGTACTATTCTCTTTTGGATAATTTAGTAACTGTTAGCTGCAGTTCTTGTTAGTAAACACTCTGGACTGTTTAAAAACCTTTTCTTGTTAAACAGGGGATGCGTGTTATATGGATACGATAATCAGCTAAAAAGCCAAAAAAAACTTTTACATTTATATGCTTTGTTGGTAAATGTGCAGCAAATATTTTTTTTTNNNAAAAAAAAAAAGATTTTTTAAATTAAATATTTTTAAGAAAACATTTTGTGTGCTTGTTTTTACCTGAGTAATTTTAAGAATTTATTAGTGCTATTATAATTAGAACATAGGTCATTGACCCTTGCAACTGTGTGGATTTCATTAAATCTCCCATTGGGAAAAAAAAACACATTTTTGTTGTTTACTAGAATCATATTATTACTGATTACCAACAAGAACAGTGTTTGACTTTCATGTTACAATTTTTCCTTGTAACACAGATAGTCATACCACACAAAATAGTTAATAAATAATAATTTCAATATGTCTACTTTCTG